>SCLH01002204.1:10726-25982 GCA_004367855.1 Oikopleura vanhoeffeni | reverse complement strand
GGCGCCAATGGGCCCCCTTTTTAATCGCAATTTAGGACCCTTAATCATGTAAAAATGAAAAATTTTCAAAGTGATAGATCGGGACTATTTGGATAATTGACGTTGTGCGTAGTTATTTTTTGGCAAAAAATTTAAGATCATCAATAAAAAGCCTTTTGAGCGGGATCAGAACATAAAAAAAATTCTAAGACTTTTTTTTATTACACCATAGCCCCAAAATGATCCGTTGACCGTATATTAGGAATTAAAGGTTGATAAAAATAGTACTGTTTTTTTTTTTTCAAAAAATTGCTTTAAATCATTTTTTGAAGAAGTGAAGTGGTTCCTAGAAAGTTTTTAAGCTTTTTTCCCGTTACACCAAGTCCAAAAACGATCACGTGACCTTTCAAATTAGGAAATAGGTTTTTGGTTCAAGTAAACAATAGTGATCAATTTACGCCGAAAATTTTTTTTGGGCAATTAACACCCTAATTCAAGAGTTTTAAACTAATAATATTCTTCCAAAAACGTCACGTGATCTTATTTTTTCGAGAAATAAGGATTTTAATTATGACATATTTCAACCTTTTTTTTGGATTATCGTCACGTGATTTCAATTCGGACTTGGGCTGTAATGTTGAAAAAAGTCTTAAAAACTTTGAGTTGGACCCTGGAATTTTTTGACGTTATTGGAGTACTTTTCAAATTACTGTACTATGTTTTTTTTTTTCAAAGAGTACTCAAAATCACGTGGAAGACCCCTTAAATAATCGTCACGAATTTCTAGACTTTTATTGCATTTTAAAATTAGACCTCCGGTTTAAATAGAGACAGTTTCTAGAAGTCCAAACTTCCGAATTAGGATAACATAGAATGCGGTTACGGCGACAGGAAAGAGAGAGAAATAATCGTCCACAAAAAATTTTAAGAGTTCATTTTACTAGAGATTTTTTCAAACACATTCAATTTTTTTTGCAGATTCTACATCCCCAAAACTTGGTGACGGTTTAATTTTTAAATTTTTAAAATGTTCAAATTAACCCTAAATTCGTTGTTATTTATGCACTTGTTTGGCAGAATCGGCGAAATGACGAGAGTTTTTAATTTTCTTTTCACAATTTGTTATGACTTTTTATAATTTTTTAAAAATTGTTTTATAAGGGACCAGTTAGAAATTCTTTGTATAATATATTATCTATTTAAAAATGTTATATGTTGATAAGAATCGGTTCGCTTATATGCATTGATTTCAAAATGCAACACCACGGATGGTGCAAAGACACTACGGGTCAGAGATTGTTGGCCCTACGGGAGGTTAAAATTTTAAATTCATTCCTTTTATAACTAAAAAGTTTTTAGCTTGTGGCCTCGCAGGCGATCAGTCTTTTTTATAGCTCTATTTGCACACTTAAATTGAGGGCCTATTCCAAAATCTTTCAGGTTTTTAAACAAGTCCAATCTTTGTTGTGAAGCCAATTGTTATATTGAAATTTGCCGCATACTCTAAAAATTACGGCGCTGAGAATTAGACACAAAGATTTCATTAGTCGAAGCTGATCATTTAAAAATCGAATTTTTTTACAAAAAATGGAATTTGCGGCATCTCAGAGATAAAAATAAGAAGTATTTGTATAGATTTTTCTTGTCTAGATATTTTATTCATAACTGGTTAGAACTCTTGCTATTTTTGGATAATTCTTGGCCACTTTACTTGATAACTATATTTGAACCCTCTTGAGAAGATGTTACTGAAACACGGATTTCCTTTTCTGGGACTTCGAAACTGACGTAAGAAACCGGGACAAAGTTGCAACGGGAGCTATTATGCTGTTTGACAAATTTACATAAATCTTCTGTTATTGAAAATATCAGGAAATCGGGATTATTATGTTTCAGTTTTTTTCATTGGGTTCGCGTCTTAAAATTGATTAATTGCATTTGGAAAAATGGAATGAGTTTTCGTTAGATCTCAAATTTTGGATTCCAAAAGTTTTTAATTTCGGGCAGCCTGTGACCTCTTGAATAATTAATCTTTAAATCACATTTTCGAAGATGGCGGGACTGGCTCTAGATGCATAATTAGATGATTCAGAATTATCAATTAAAGGAAATTCTCTTGATCTGCAGGACTGAGAATAGAGTATTGCAGTTTAATTCCGTTTCATATTGTTGTGTGAAATCATTGAAATTAATAATGATGTTGTTAACGATATAAAATACGTGGAAATTTTTTTAATAATTTTTCATTTTAAATTTTTTTTGTTAAAACGAAGATTTCAATATTCAAAATTTAAGGCATTCTTTATATTCAAAATAACTCAGCAGGGTCCGGCGGGATAGGTTGAAAGTTTTTTCGCTCAAACCCTCACCTATTAGCCGTATTTCACCTATCCGCCGGAGGCTGGGAAGATACGGCTCTGATTTGGTCAATAAAAACCAGGGTCTAGATTTATAATTTAGTAAAGGGTGTCAGAGTGAGAATTAAGGCTGATTTTTTGCTCCACTTTTGATCATAAAGTTGCCAAGTGACGGCTTTGAACCTTCAGAACTACTTTTCGGGATTATTGATCACGCCCAGTAATTTTGAATTTAGCTCTAGAATGCATTTATTTGATTTTTATTCGGACAATATATTAAATAAAAATTTCTATTAGGGTATCCCGGCTCCTAATTTAAACATATTCTCAATGAAATATAGGCCAAACAGGGCCTTGAGGATATGATTCAGATTAGCCACTTTGTAGAACTGCCTTCAATTTGCCGAAAAAAATTTGCCAAAACTTTTGTTGTTGACCACCACCTCCTCACACATAAGCGGCACAAGAGCCACCTAGCCAAAACGAAAAAAATCTGGATCTCTCCCAGGTTTTCATTTTGTGAAATAAACCCAAATTTTAACATAACCCTGTAATAATTGTATACAAAACTTTGGTAGCTGAGCTTTTGTCGATAAGTGGCATGTTTATCTGATACGTAAAAAAACCGCGTCCAAAATAACTCCGGTTTTTTTTTTGGCTTTTTTCACGGAAAATCTATTCTCTCCTAGGTAAATGTTCAAATGTACTCATAATTTTGCAAAAGCTAGCTTAAACAAACGAAAAACTTTGTGTTGGGTTTTTGTTCAAATTTCGGCCCAACAAAAAATATGGATTTTTCAAGGTTAACGTGAAAAATTTCCGAAAAAACATGGTGCTTCGATGTTTTTCGAATAGTAGGCCAAAAGAATCTGGAAAACTCTGACAGAAAGGTTGGCTTACGTCAAACCCGGATTATTTTGATTTTTAGTGGCTAAATTGACACAAACGTATTTTTGAACATAATTTTGAGAAAATGTTACTTAGAAAAAGATCGAAAAAAACGAAAAATTTTAGAAATTTTTTTTGTTTGCATTTTGGGTTGTTTTTATGCGTTCATAACATTTAAACAATTTATTCGGTGCATTTTTTGACATAATAACTGAGATGTAGGAGCGGGTACCTTAAAATGAATTTTAAAAAAAATACATTCAAAAAACTATCACTTTATCGCTTATGATAGGAGAAATTAAAATTGCTGAAAATACGCAAGAGAAATCCAAAGCGTACTGGGGCAGTATAATATTTCCAGAAGATGTTCTCAACTTTTGATTTTTCAACGAAAGAAATTGAATAGCTATCGTGAAAAAATTGCCTATTGAATAATTGCTGGGGATTTATTTTGAAACAACAATTGTGTTGCAGATTTTTGAGGCAAATCAACTGTACTAGTTAAATAGAATAAACCCGACAAAATTAAGTTGAATAGTTTTGTCATTCATAAAATCTCAATATGCCTTATATTTTGGCTTTTTCTAAAACGCCTTATCTTTGTTGCCTAGGAAGTTTGAAAAAAAAAACCCTATCTTTTTGCCTTACGTCTATCCGCCGGAAAAGTTTTTTCGCTCAAAACCTATCACCTATTAGCCGGATTTCACCTATTCGCCGGACCCTGCTGTACATTTTAATTTTACGACCTTCAATTTCCATACGGCCTACGCAAAATAAAAAAAAACCTTGTAAACAATTATAGCGAAATTTTAATACATTTTGTACGACATTTTAATACTTGTCCAATACGAATTTTTAATTTACGACTTTTTTAAGTAACTATCTCAAATATTTTGCTCAATAAATTTTGACGAAATAATTCGTACCAATTGGTTCATTTGGCTTTTGGGGAAAAAAATTGAACATCGTTGACTTGATCCATATGGCAGGAAGCTTTGTATTTGAAGGGATCGGGAGTTAACATCCACGAACATTGAAAACATATTCTGAATTTCAGCAAGTTAAAAAATTATAAGATGTCCTAGATAGATAGAAAAAATTTCTATACCTATTTTTCGGTTGAAATTATAATTTTTCAATAGTGTTAGAATTAAATGATTCTTCTTTAATGTAGGAATTGGAGAGATTAAAAAAAAGTATCAATGTCCACTGAGAGTACTTAAAATTTCTGAACTTAGAAACCTCTATCAGCCCGCCAGATAATATAAAATAGGTTATAATTCGGATGTATATTATTATCAATGATATACTATTCATAATTTAAATATGAAGAGCTGGCTTGACCATTGCTTTTCAGATTTTGACTAGGGCCTAGTGGGGGCGCTCCTGAGCTCGATTAAAAAATATGAAAATTTGAAATTTCGCCCTTTCCCTTGGGAAGGGTTGCAGAAAATTTTCTATGGTGGTTTTTTCATTAACAAAATCAAAAAATTTAACAAAGGCACATTTTCTGATTGGAAGTTACTCAGACATTTTTCCCAAATTATTGTTCTAATTAATATAGAAGTTAACCTCATCTCAGTGAAATATTAATAAGCCTTCACGTCAAGCCTTACTTGAAAAATATTTGGCAAAATTGTCCAAAAAATATAAAGCACTTAGTTAACTCTATTAACCTATCAGCCGATTCCGCGGAAATTTTCGTTTTCATTCTGGACTCCAGGCACATTTGTGAGTAAAGTTTCATTTCAAAATTATGTTTATGGCCATTAAACATTTTTGACCATTTCGATCTAGTAATACAAACGGTCTCACATCCAGATTCGTTTTGAGTACTTATCCATAGCATTTGATAAAACATATGATCCCACAGTTTGACAATGAACGCGGTGGCGATGGTATCATTGTGTCCTTTCATCTCTTGGGATTACCTGTAAATATAAATTTTAATTTTGTATTCAAACTATGTTGAAATAGCGGCGTTTCTTTATCATGATATTTTTTGTACAAAAAACCAAAAAAAATCCCACGATAAAGAAAACCTTCCGCCCTTAAATTCATCCCTAATTTTAAAATAATACGAAAATTAAATGTTGAAGCCAAGAACGTCTTGTTTTTTCAATAAATTGTTTTTCAATAAATTGTTTTTCCAAAAAATTGTTTTTCAAAAATTTTAAAATGCTTTCTGCATAGCTTTGGTTTTTTTCCGATTTTCGTTTTATTTAACCCAGAAATTTATCGTTTCTTTTGAAAACACATGAAAAATTACCCGGTAAAAAAAGAACTTTCTCATCGGCTTGAATGTTTTACAAAAACAGAACCGGACTTTTTTGTTCCAAATTATTATTTGGATAGATAAGGTCGCTGTTTTTTTAGGTGCGGCCACGCTTTAGGCAGGTATGCTGTTACTGAGAGAACCAGACTAGATAGGCGAGAAACGATTTTTTGATCTGAATTCTTAAACCGAATGTGTTAGTTGGTAGAAATTTGTTCTTTTTTTTCCGGTGATTACCGGTTCACCGGTATTCGCAAAAATCCAATTTTTTTTAGGGGTCATTTTGAGCAATCGATGACTGATTTCTAGTCACCGTGTCAACCTAGGAAGCCAAAAAAATTTTCTACCGCATATTTTTTTTCCAAGGTTTCACATGCAGAAAACCATTTGTCGCTATCTTGTCTAGTCCTTCCAGTCCTCGAATCATCAGTGGCCCCACCTAAAAAAAAACGACCTAACTAAATCTTTAATGTTTAACCTTCATAGCTCTGTACACCCAATTTTCATGTGATTGGTGCTCCATATTTCCTTAAAATTATTTATTGCACATTTATTTTTACCGTCTTGGTTTCTTCTATTCGTAAATTTGCGATATTCGGTTCGATACCCCCACAGATAATTTTGATCAGAAGTATCATTGAGGTAACAGCGGTTCATTGATATCTGAAATAAAAGATAAGATTCTGCAAAATTTTTTTTTAAAGATTTTATGAAAAAAACATTTTCAAATTAGAAATCGTTCATGAATTTTACGGCGAGGATTTAAGTTTAGCGAATGTAAAAAAGTAACATTCAAAGGCTTTTGTATGTTTTTGAGAATGGTACTATCCGCATTTCCCAAAAATTCCAAATGTATCCAAGAGCCAATGGAGTTGTACTAGCCATCATTTCATTGTCAACACCACCTACCGGTTGACCGCGGTAATCACCGGAGCACCGAGTAAATTCTTCCGGTTTATGGAGAAATGACATAGTTACCTTTCCAAAATGTGTTTGAAGGGGGTTACCCTTTGAAGAGAAAATTTATGGCATTTATTTTTTTGACACCTTGACACCACCTGGTCGGCTCGGTAAGGAGCATTTTTTGTATTTGTAGAACACTGGAACCTGTTATATGGACCTTGAAAATGTACCTACCTGGGTAATTTCGAGAGAAAATTTTTTTTGGAATTATCTTTATTTGACACCTGACACCCCTGGTGGTGATTTAAAGGAGCACTTTTGTATTTTAGGGAACTGGAATGTTATGTGACCTGAAAATTGTACAACCTGGGTTACTTTTTCGAGAGAAAATTTTAAGCATTTATTTTTTTGACACCTGACACCACCTGTGGTGGTTAGGAGCACTTTTGTATTTAGACACTGGAATGTATGTTTGGACTGAAATGTACCTTACCTGGCTGTTACTTTTCGATGAGGAAAATTTTTGGCATTATTTTTTTTTGACACTGACACACCTGCGGGGTGTGATTAAAGAGCACTTTTGTATTTAGACATGGGAATGTTATGTGGACCTAAAAATTACATAATGGTTTAACTTTCAGAGAAAATTTTGGGCATCATTATTTTTTGACACCTGACACCACCTACGGTGTGGTCTAGAGGAGCAATTTTTGTATTTAGGACACTGGAATGTTATATGGACTGAAATATACTTATGCTTGGTATTTTTTGTAAAGAGAAAACTTTTTGGCATATTTTCGGACACCAGGACACTTCTAGTGTCAAGTCATTATTTGAATTTCAGATATACATTATTATGACATGATTTTTTGACTGCAAATCTTAATATTCATTTTTGTAATATCGTTCATTTTGTTGTTGTCTTTTCATCAGTGTTACGCCATTTTTGAAGAATAAGTCGACTCCGAGTTTAGCATGTTAGAATATACGTATAATTTTAAACTAATTGGCGACATTTTAATTCTTAAAATATCAGGCTCCTAAAAAACATAATAAAAAAAAGGCCAAGGGTTTGTACGGGCAGGGCAAGACACAGTCGGTAAGGAATTCTCTGAATATGAGACGTTTGATATCGAAAATTCCGGATCCTGCTCCTTGATCAACAAGAGCCTAATGATTTTATTAGATGAACCGGAAAATGGAGAAGGAAATTAATCAAGCTCAAGTTTCGTGGTCTATAATTGGATGATAATCGGCGATCAAGATTGCCAAAAATTTTGCTGACATATTTAGGACTTTGGGGAACGGATGGTACGGATAGACTATTGATTTCGATAGTTGTGCGTCTGTTAAACGGACTTCATTGTATTTAATGATAAATTTACTCTTGCTTTTCGCGGTGACTCCTAACTTACGATACCTTCTAGAGAAGCATACACAAGACCTCACGGTTATAAGACAGTGTCACTCAATGCGGACTGATTTCCTGGTCCAAGCGGTAATTTATGTTGACTACTTGCTGTTCAGATGCGGCGATTTAGTTTGTAGCTGCCAAGATTGTATGACCAGGTGCCCGAATTGTGAGAATGAGGACTCAAATGATGAACGTGTGAATGCCCATTATCGAACGTTAAAAATTCTGTACCCTGCCTGTTAACCCCTTAGCTGTTCATACCTGTATTAATGTAGGGGATGTATGGAAATTTGGGATTTTTGCAAAAATTAAAATGGTTTGAGCTCCGCTGATTTTTTTTTATTAATTTAGGAACTAAAAGTTAAAAACTGAAGTTAATTTAAAATGAAAAAAAAGTGAGTTAAAAAATCAATTCATTTATTCGCACTGTCTTTAATCCATTTAACCCACAAAATAATTTTTTTTAAATTTTTGCTTGGTGCCGTTCTTGATATATGAAATTCAAATGAAAATATTTTTTTATAGATTGCAGTCAGGGGTAAAAAAAATATTGCATTTGATTTTTGTCAATAAAATTCACCTTGATAAGTTATGAATATTCTAGTACTCTTTATTACCACAAGGTAGTGTCCAGTGTACAAAAGGCTTTTTGAAAAAAATGTTCTTTCGAAAACATTTGATCGAGATAAAGAATGCAATTTACATATTGTGAAGTCAGGTGTCAAAAATAATGCCAAAAATTTTCTCTTGAAAAAATAACCCAGATAAGTATATATAAAGATCACATGTACATTTCTCGGATAGAAAAGTACTATTTCAACCACCAGGTGAGTTGTCTGGTATCAAAAAAATAAATGGCCAAAAATTTCTTCTCTCTGAAAGTAACCCAGGTAGGTCACATTTTCGGTTCCATATACATTCCAGTTGTGTAAATACAAAATTGCTCCTAACCACCACCAGGTAGGTGTCAGGGTGTTCAAAAAATAATGCTAAAAATATTTCTTTCTCGAAAAGTAAACCCAGGTAAGTACATTTTCAGGGTCTACATAACATATCAGTGTCTATACAAAGTGCTCCTTATCACCACCAGTTGGTGTCAGGTTTTCAAAATTAATTCCAAAAATTTTTCTCTCGAAAATTAACCAGTAGGTACATATTTCAGGTCCACTATAACATTCCAGTGTCTAATACAAAAATTGCTCCTTACCACACCAGGGGTGTCAGGTGCTCAAAAAAAAATAATCAAAAAATTTTCTTTCTTCAAAGGGTACCCCCTTCAACACATTTTTTGAAAGGTAAACTATGGTCATTTCTCCAGAACCGAAATTTACCGGTGCTCTAGGTGATTACCGGTCAACCGGTAGGTGGTTTGGAACAATGATAAGTGATGGCTATGTATTTCAACTCAGTTGGCCTCTTGGATACAATTTGGAATTTTTGGGAATCGGATGTTACCATTCTCAAAAACATACCAAAAGCCTTTGAATGTTACTTTTTTACTTTCGCTAAACTTAAATTCTCGCCACAAGAGTTTATTTTTATTTTTACCTGCATTTTCAAGGGAATCGAATGTCCCTTTTTCTTCGTTATCCCTGAATTTGATGGTACAATCATCAGCTGCCGAAGCCAATTACGCTCTCCTCGGCGAGCTGTGGCAAGCATTTACAATACCTTGATTTGACCTTAATGAATATTTATTTTACTTTTTTTATTTTGAATATTTTTTTGGTTTTTTGTATTACATTGTGTCTTGACACAATTTTGAGGTTTCAGAAGTTTTTCAAAAATGACTTATATAATATAAGTTTATATTATATACAGTAATATGGGGTCATATTCAATTAACCTGAAGTATTTCTATTCCTTTTTTATTATTTTTAGGTGAATGTATCTCTTCTGATCGAAAAATTTCAACTTTTTTTTCGTACTTTTAAAAATAAATTTCTAATTATTTTCGCAAATTTTTTATAAATTATCTAAATTTAAATTTATTTAAAACAAAACCTTTCATTCTTTTCATTCTGGGCCCAGTAGCAAAATTGAAACATTCCTCCAGTATTATCAGATGATGACGTGAAAATATGCTCTCTCTTGGACAAAATGTTAAATCCAAAATTGCTCCCTAAAAGGGTCATTTATTTATTCAAATAAATTTTTATTACGACTTACCTTGTGAGGCATGCGGAAGTTTGATGATAATTTAGGACATTCGCCGAAAGTCCCAGTACATTATTATGGCGATCGAACCCAGCGAAAACAAAGTTTTTCCATCTTTGCAAACTTTCGAGGTGTAAATTTCACCTTCGTGTCCCTAAAAATTTTTTTGGTGAAAATGGATACCATTAATTTTTTGGTTTAATTTTGGCCTTGATATGCTGGAAACAATTAAAAAAGTGGGAGCTTTCATATTGTTTTAGTTTTAACCCTGTGAGCACATAGCCTATATATCGAAAAATCCTGCCTAGTCGTCGCAACTTTCTATACTACGTCACAAGGAATTATTTAAAGTGTACCTAATGACATGAACTGGGATTTCTCTATGTGTGTTAGTCATTAGAATTCGGACGCCTAGGGCAGGATTTTCAATATATAGGGTTTTTAAGAACAACAAAAATATATTTTTTGTTTCTAACATAGATAGTATTTCATTAGACGTTTTGGCTTAACACGCCATTTTCAGTGTGTGTACACTGTACTCAAGTGACAGAAAGGTTTTTTGCGTGAAAACGGCATAGGACGCCAAAAATCCCTCGAATTCCATCAGGAAAGATTCATTACGTTATTAAAATTCGATTTCGTGAGAAGGGACTCTAAATCATTGATAAATTCCATAAGCATGGTATCTTGAGGTATGGTTAAGCAAGTATGCACAAAAATTTTTAAAACTTGCATTAAAAAACTTGATTTTGCGAAATGAGCCAATAGCTGCAAACTCCTCAGTTTTTAAAATCCTTGCCTATGATTTCAGTTTTCTTTAATTTTCGAAAGATAATATGTTTAACTTTTATATCATTGATTTCGGCTGAGGGCACATTTCCATGGTAAGACTCGATTGAAGGTTCCCAAATCAAAAATATTCAAGGGAAATTTTGGAAGTCCTTAAAACATCGTTCAAATAATTTTGAATAGGAGTGAGGGGCTTATCGCATTATGCGAGTTGTGTCGATCCAAATAAAAAATGGGGTTTTATCACCGGTTTTGCCAGCTACGAAGAATTAAAAATCGTATGACCTAAAATAAAAACACTTTGAAAAACCGATTTTTTGATAAAATTTTGAATAACGTTTGAAAACTCATTACAATAACAATTACAGCCTTTTCTGATCATGAGATGCAACTCTTTATTTTAATTCATTAGAGTATATTCAATTGGTTTTCTAATTTTAATTTGATAATATAAATTGATATCTTCATTAAACAGTTGACACTATCTTAAAACATGATTTTTAATCGGCATAAAAAATCTCAAAATATTTTTTAAATTTTGACCTTTTTCAATTGCTGACAAATCAAGCTCCTAAACAGTTTAACTTTTATTTTTCTCTGAAGACAATTTTGGCAAAATTTATTTTGAGCTTTACCTTCTAAAGGCATAATTTTGGTGCCAACAAATTTTCGGAAGTTTCTTTTAACTCCTTGCTCGACAAGTGCCGATTAATTGGTCCAGTATATCGCAGGCATATGTTTTGGTCCATTTGATCTGTTTTCGCGGCCGTATTATGAATAGACATGGCCCCTTCATGTTCTGGGCGAAGTTTTGTTAGCGGGCACAGGCCAAGCTGATTTGTGGGGGGGCGTTTATTGCCCGGAGAAACGCACTTGCCCTTTCGGTGACAGGCATTTCTGAACAAAAATATATTAAAATAATTTTATAAAAATGAAATTTTTTCCTGGGAGAAAAATATTATGGTGTCCTCTTTGTTAAAATATTGAGCTCTACAACAAAATCTCAATTTTTTGAAAATGGTACATTCCGAAATATAAAAAGAATCCTTTACTTTTTATTAATTTCGTTCCAGCAACTGGTTTATAAATAGATTATTCTTTGACATTGTACAGTTACATTGTATTAGTTATTTGCTGACGATTTTCCAAGTTTTATAATAATAACACAAGAAATGGTTTAGTAAATTTTTTGTATATGACAATTTTAAGGTCAAAAATTAATAAAAAACTGCGTGAAAAATTAATTTTTATTTAGAGAAGACATACTAGAGGTTTTTACAGTTTGGGGAAGTGAGTAAATAATTTATTAATTTGTACGTGGGAGCATGCAATAGATTAGAATCAAGTCATATCAATAAAAACATCTTGATTATACATTTGTTATATAATATTTTCTAAACTAAAATTTTAAAGAAAGGTTGTTATTGGGTGCAGTAAGAAAAATCTTGGCGAATTCGGAAAAGAGATATTAATACTTAATAGCGCTTATTAACCAGAATCTACAGTATATCAATATAAGCTACATACTATAAGCATGTATATTATTTAAATTTAATAAGTTAGATATAATTAAATTGGTCTCTTTGATATTTTTTTAATATCAATCGTCTGTTATTTTCCGTTATTGGTCAATTTTTCTGCAGCATCATATGAATAGTTGAATTTTTTGTCCTCGAATAAATTTTTCATTATCGAATTAGCTGTGCTAGGGCCGACATTCAGTTGCTGCAGCCACTTGTCTAGACGAAAGATATTCGTATCATTATACTGTACATCAGGGATGGCCTTTTGCGCTCCTCGCATGAATTCTCGAAATGAATGAAAAATAATTTTTTTCAAAAACACTGCTGAACTCCAGCATAGGGCATTTGTTTTAATGAGAGTAAAACTTGGAATTGATCAAAAACTGAGGCGGCAAGATTTTTTGGCAGTCAAAATGGATTGTCTTTGATTCAATCATCAAAAAAATATTGGTAAAAATTGGTGTTGCAAAATAGAAATGTACAAAAATAACATGGTCGGGTCATATATTCTATCAGCTGAAAGATTGAAAATTGTACGCAATAGGGGCCCTAGGGGTGTCGTACTAGTTTATTGTATATACACATATATGTATTAACATAAAAATTACCACACATTTTCTGACATAAAGTTTCTTATAGAAGAATGAATGTCAATTAACAACAAATTTTTTAGTTAGGTAGCTTTTTTTTTAAAGGAACCACCGGACATTTCGGGCATCGTTAGCGCGGAAACCATATTATGTTATCAGCAAACCAGGTTTTTTGGCAACGTGTAGCCAATTAATTTCTGATATTGGAATTTTTTTGTTTTTTTCTTCAAGTCAACCGGTTTCCCGGTAATCGCTGTAACACCGGTAAACAAGTTTACAGAGGAACTAACATAGAAATATGCTAAAAACATTCTTCTAGGGTAGGTTTTCTTGCAATAGAAATTTAGGATTATTTATTGACATGTGACACCTCGTCGGTGTCAAATTATCTCTCTCTTTTTGACTTTTAAATTTGATCAGAAATGCCGGCACACTGTATTGGGCTCAGTTTCCTTGGAATGTTTTCTAAGTATGCAACGCTGAAACTTATCGCAAAGGTTTTTTTTTCTTATGTTAGTAATACTTCGTTAAAACAATTGAAATTCGTTTCTTTTATTCGATAAAATCAATGATTTGCCAAATTTTGGCATAGAGATGGCTTTTTTGGAAGGCTGATTCGGACCCCGAAAATCACTTCAGTTAACTGCCGAGGAGTAAATGTCTTCTGGCGATAAAATAAAGGTAATTTAGAGGCAAACGAACCAATGAGGTTGTAGCCAATGAGCGCGGTAGATGATTTATCGGGTCAAAATACGAGCCAATCATGAGCGTGAGAAACAATTTACTTGCAGGCCATACACGCCCTGAAGATTTAGAGATTAGGGGAGTCCGCGAATTAACATTCCTCTGAAAATTTTGACCATAGTTAATGAAGCAAACAAATGACAATGGACATGTCCTGCGCGGTCCGAACCACCAGGTTGGCGGCGCTAGGGCTTAAAAACTGTTAACACTTTCGAGTCATATTTTGGAACATTTATTATGATTCGATTATTTTCGTAGACTCAGCGTTGATACAGTACGGCAAATAAATTTTGTTTGGTTATTTAATTCTTCTCTAAAATACAGTAGATTAACGTCTAAAACTTGTTTAAAAGTCACTCAATCAAATTTCCGAATACCGCTCGAAAACTTATTTTGTTTTTACATATATTAAGCAATGAAACATGCATTGATTATATAGTGTAAGGTTTCCCGGGGAATTTGCTGTAGAACAAAAGTTAAGCGCCAGGAGCGAGTGGTGCGCCACGTTAATCGTGTGTTTCACGCGCAAAAACCTGTAAACCTTTTGATGAAATTTTTCGGTACATTAATTATGGAAAATTATTTATCGTTTCGTGAGACCACCGTTAGTACAGGTTATCGTGCAATTTTTTTTTGTTATTTCATTATTTCTGAATTTAAGTAGATAACGTCTTAAGTTTGTTTGAAAGTCACTCAATAAAAATTTCTCGAAAATCCGAGCACTGTGAAAATTTTTTTTTGTTTAATATACAGATGAAACCTTGCCTTAATTAATTCTCTAGTGGTTCGGAAATCGTTGCTTAGAACAATAATTACAACGCAAGAGCGATGATGCGCTCAGTCTAATCGTTTCTTAATTAATTTGNTTATTTCATTATTTTCTGAAATACAGTAGATAACGTCTTAAAGTTTGTTTTAAAGTCACTCAAATAAAAATTTCTCGAAATCGGCACGGAAACTTTTTTTTGTTTTAATATACAATGTAACCTTGCCTTAATTTAATTCTTAGTGGTTTCCCGGAAATGTGCTTAGAACAAAAGTTACAACGCCAGAAGCGATGGATGCGCTCACGCTAATCGTGTTTCTTATTATTTGCTTACCCTAAATTTTTAGTTGAAGCTTGAACAACCGCTTCACTTAGCGGCTGATAATTTTCGTATACTTGACCATGGTTTGAAATTTTTTAAATTTGCCCATCTGGGCTTACATTTTTTTTATATATTTTGGCATAACACTTCGGCCGATTAGGGGCTCGTTTTTAACAAATTTAATTATAAAATCATATTTTATCGGCCGTCGGCCGATTTGGGGCTCATTTTTCATGAAAATTAAATTAAAAATATAATATTATTTTTCAACAAAATTGAATAAAAAACAAAAAAATATTTTTTATCGGCCTTCGGCCGATTTTGGGCTCATTTATCATGAAAATTAAATTAAAAATATAATATTATTTTTCAACAAAATTAAATACAGTCCCTGACCCCTTAAAAGTAGTCCCTTTAAAGCGCGCTTAATCCCCTATGACCCCTTGAAGCGACAGATTTTCGAGAAAAAAATTTGTCCCCTTAAAGCGGATTTTAAAAACAATTATTGTAAATAGTGCATTTTTTTTGCACGTGATTATCTTGGAAAAT
>SCLH01002203.1:92403-120703 GCA_004367855.1 Oikopleura vanhoeffeni | reverse complement strand
CTAGTACAAATAAAAACAAAATAAAAATTAAAATCGAATTAAGAGGCATTATGTGAGGATAAAAAACAAAAAGTTGCGAAAATTACACTCCTGTCCACAGACAAAATGGCAATATCATACAGATGATAAAACCTATATGTTATATTTTGAATCTACCTCATCTAATCGGAAACTGTCCAAATGATTTTCTAAGTCGCTCTCGTCTAAAAATATATAATGTTTTCTCACAGAAATTCTTCGTCAATATAATGACCTTAAACTAATCTTGGAATCTAATTCTCGTGCTGACGAAAGAAAGAGAGACACGACGCCCTACGCATGGACACTGATTCTTATGTTATCAGTGTCTCCGGAAGTTGGACTTCTAGGACCGCTTACTATTTAAACCCGAGGCCGAATTTAAAATGCAATAAAGATCTAGAAATTCGTGACGATTCTTAAGGGGGTCTTGACACTGATTGTGAGTACTTTGAAAAAAAGTCCATTGTACAGTAAGATTAAAAAACTATCTCATTACGTCAAAAAATTCTAGGCGTCAACTTCAAACGTATCTATAAGATTTCTCATTACACACAAGCTCGAATACAAAGCAGGTGGAGAAATAAATTAAAAATAAAGGTTTTGAAAAATGTCAAGATAAAATCCTTATCTTCTCGGAAATACGAGATCAACGGTGACGCTGTTGGAAACTACTTATTAGTGTTCAAAAACTCTAAATTAGTGTTTATTGCTCAAAAAAATTCTCTTCGGCGTAATCTTGATCACTATTGTTTACTTTCACAAAACCGTATTCCTAATTGAAGGGCTCCGTGACGTTTTTGAACTTTGGTGTAATGGAAAAAACCCGTTAAAAACTCTGAAGAACCTTCATTTTTTCAAACCTGTGATTTAAGGGCGGTATATCTGTCTGATTAAATAAACGGCCTTAGAGCATTAAAATGCCCAAATTGATCTCGGGCTGATAGATTTAGTAGTACTATAGACCCACAATCAGAAAAAAAACATCGAAATTTCTTCAGCATTCTGTCTCGATTTTTCTAAATTTTTGAAAAGAAAGTAAAAATTAACGTTTGCTCAAAGTTTGACCCACTAAAACTTCAAAATATCACCTTGACGTAAGCCACTTGTATCATCAGTGTTCACTGCTTCTTTTGAAGCCTACTTTCGGAAAAAATCGCGCACTTTTTTTCGGAAATTTTGAAGAAACGACTCAAAAAAATCATATTTCGAGTTCTCGGCTCGAAACTGTGAAACAAACACACAAAGCATCCGAGAGACTTACAATTGTCTAAGGATACTGAGTAAAAATGTCGAGCCACTTGCCAAATATATCCGAGACGATAAGAGTTTTGAAGTCTGAAAGATGCGAAAACAATTGTCGGTTATTTGGCGTCTAGATCCTGTTCAGTCGCCCGAATCAAAAAAAAACTCGTAGAAACAGATTGACATACTACCAGGTCCGTGATCTGGTGAAAATTTAGCTCATGATATTACCGTCTGGAAAGATAGATGTTTGCAGTTTGGAAAATGCCACCTTGTAACGATATCGTGACAGATTGTGTAATGGCTTGCAAAAAATATTGTGATGCAACTTTTTCGGCAGATATTAATGAAGAGTACTACAAATTATAGGCAGTCTTCAGTTTGTTTTCCATAAGCTTTTAGATATTTCAAGAATATAATTCACCGTGAAAGTATGTCAATTACCAACATACCCCCTTAGAACCAATTTTGCCAAAAAAATAGTGAATATCTTTCTGCTCCGACTTATTTCTTGAACGTATACGTCACGTGATCATTTTCGATTTTCGGGCTGATGATTATGGAAAAATGTCTAGAATTCTTTTTTTGATCACGAGAGAAAGTTTAATTTTGTGATTTAAAAAAATATTTTTGCAAAAAGGTAAGTATCTTAGTTAACAACAGTGAAAGATTTTTCAAACATAAAATCGAGACCAGCAAAAACGGACCAGATCATTTTGTTTCAAAGTTTATCGTAACTTTAATACGATCCTGCGTTGTCATCAATGATTTAAGCGTCGTAAAAATGCGATTCCAAATGGTGTGGGTGAATGGCAACGGCGGTTGGCTATAGATCGAGTCCTACCGAGTTAATAAGTACAAGCGAAAACTCTGTTATCGATGTTTAAAACTTTTGACAATTCTAACAAACAAATTGAAACGCAATATTGTTAACACAGAGAAGAACTTTTCAGTGATTTTTTAACACGAACAGTTCTACGCTGAAATACTTTTAAAAGTACATGTAAACGATGAGTCAATTACTAATAGATATCAGTTAATCTCTTTGCAATTGAAAGAGACGCAATCGTCTTGCAAAAAAGTGTAAGAAAAAATGACCTTCTATTGTTTCTTGAAAAAAAACAGGCAAGAAAAAGGTTTAATACAGCAGGAAAAGAACAGGAAGTAAATCTGGAATTGACGAGTCATTTGAAATAAAAGGCAAAAGTGTAGCCAAGTTTACTTGATAAATGAGGAATACTTTCTGTTATGAAGAAAATAGTTGTTGCTTTTTATAATTAAATTTAACTCGTAGCGTTGTCTAAGTAGTCGCTAGCCGACCAAAGTGTTATCCTTTATTTAAATTTTAACATTCAATTCTAGAAATATTTTTTAAAGGCGAGCTACGAGATCAAATGAGTGAAAACGCGCCAAAAGATAAAATTAGAATTTCTAATGGTGATTATGGATCGAGGAAAATAAAGAGAATTGACGTAAAATAATTGTGTCAAAAAAACATGATTTTTAAAACATTTAATCAAAAGCTAGAAAATAAACAGTCTCAGTGTTGGCGAGTTGACGGTCATTGTTAGACCTACGTAAGAACAGCGGGCCTTGTTTAGAGCATTCACCTCAAACTCATTGTATTTAAGACTTGATAAATTAGAAAAGTTGGATTTTGGCAATTGCTTACGGGCGTGTCGTGCCGCATTTTAGGGGTTATGGCGGATAGCTCAATGCTGGTGCACCCAAAGTACAGAACACGTTTGCGGTACCACACATTTACCTCTCCTTTGATATATTCAAACAAATCTTGCATCTACAAAACATCCAATTAACGATGGCTCTGCAATCAGAAACGTCTTACAACAGTGACGGAATTCATTTTTCCAAATGTAATCTCCTCCCTAGTTTTCAAGGTTCAACAATGATTACAGGTTTGTAAATTAACATACAAGAACGGAGCAGCACCGCCAAGCTAGTTTTTTTGAAAATCTCTTTTTATTGTGGTTCAAAAATCACCAAAAACGTATTTTGCTCTAGTAAAGCATAGGGTCAAAAAGCTTGTTTTTGGTATTCTGAAGCCAAGATCGAAGAATTTTCCAAGAAACTGCAGGCTGCGGGTCTTGGCGCACGTTCTGTCCGGTTAATTAACAACATGAATCATTGTTGGAACCTTGAAAACTCAGGGAGAAGATACACTGTGCACAAAAAAAGCAACTGTTTTCAGAAATGTGATTCTCTCCCTGATTTTTTAAAGTACAACAACGAGTATCTTAAATTGAACGGACAGAACGGAGCAAGACCGGCCAAGGTGACTTTGGAGAAAATTCTTTGAATCTTGGTTCAGCAATCACCGATAAAGACAGTATTTTGACCCTTCGATGGTTAACTCAGAGCAAAATAGCAGTAACTATTAGGTGAATTCTGAACGCCAAATCAAAGATTTCTAGCAAAAAAACTCACACAGCTTCGGCGGCTGCTCACGTTCTGTCCGGTTAATTTTAAAAAAATTGAACTCATGATTGAACCGTTGAAAGCTTCAGGGAGGAGATAGTACATCTTTGAAGAAAATAATTCCGTCACTTTTGTAAGCAGTTTCTGCATTGGACGAGCATCCGTCTAATTTGCATTATCCTTTTTAGGATGCTAAGATCTCTATGTTTCGAAATATGATCTAAGAGGTAACGTAAAAAGTGGCTCGACGATTGGTACTTTTTTGCGCGGATCAATTAGGGGCTATTAAACGAAACCCGTCCCCAGAATGCGACGAACACCCTTAAGTTTCCACGAAAAATAAGCAGTTTTGGTCTTCAAATTAGCTGAGAATTTAAATTAGTAACTAATTTTAGTTTCATAGCAATGTACTCGAATTGTATTTTGGCAAAAAGTAGCAAAGTCTTTTGTACTCAACGAACTTTAATGTGTCTGATATTTTTGTAGCTGCAATTAAAGCCGAGGAAACGTGTCAGGTTTCTTATTAACAGTATACGTACTGCTGATTTCGTGGTCATCAATACTTCAATTTGTCAAACACGACTGAATACGAAGAAATAGATCAATTGGTACACGCCTTTTACAAATAGATCCAATCTTAAGCCCATTTGAGTGAACAGTTTTTTTTTAAATCAATAAAGTACCCGTTTGACCCAAGTAATCAATTCTAGTCCCACTACGACACTCTTACTATCTCTTATACTTTAAATCGACACACTTACTAGAAGAAGTCGTTGCAACTTTCCGCGCGAGCGTTAAGGGGGTGGTGAAACCCCTGTAAAATACTCTGATTCTGGACATTTTCTGAAAATGTATTTATGGCAGTATAGGATGTTAGGTTCAGCGAATAACGCAACCTTATCGAGAGTTACCATTATCCGCCCATTCCGAAGCCGCTGTTGTAGTGAGATAGTTTGGACAACCAAAATATGCAAATAACCAAACATACGACGGCATATGCGCTCCGTGATCACACTTGATTGGTTAGAATCGTAGCCCAACACATGCCTTTACCGTCGTGATCAAAAAGCGTATGTGGCTACGCATTCTCAGACCTAAAAAGGTGATCAAGGGATCATTAGGATACGAATTGAAAAAGGGTCACAAATTCATTTAAAAAAAGAATAGCGCCATTTGTCAACGCGATATTACGCGGTATTGCAGTTGCGATGTGGCATTATTACTGATCTAGGTTTCTTCCCCGCCAAGAGATGCCGCAAATCTGTAACGTATTTTTGAAATTGTGCCTTAAAATGCTGTAGAACATATTGCATTGACAAGGACCCGACAACAAACGTTGATTTAGGACCATATACGGAAAATAACGAGATCAGAATTCTCAACCGCTTATCTGACATTAAAGTTAAACATACATTTAAATCAATGCAAAAGGCGAGGAGAAAATTGGCTGGCTCGTTTTGCGATTTTTGTCCCAGCGTCGCGGAATCATTTTCCGATAAAATTCTTACTAATTTTCTCGAGAGAGTGAATATTATTTTAAAAAATGTCATAACGTTTGTCTTAAGGGGTGCACGATTGTGGGCAGAGGGCTGGCGTCAAATTAGGGTTTACACGGAAGAAACAATATGTCCTGGTTTATGTTTTTTGTGCTTATTATCGTTAGGCTGAACCAAATATAAAGGTGTACGGGAGCCATTAAGAATCGAGCATTATTTTATCTATAGAGCAAGCGATCTGAGTTTCAAACTGTTCATTTTTGATAGGAGTGTCGCAAAATCTTTCCGGAATATAATTCTAGAGATTAATGAAATTATTGAATCAGCAAATATCGGTCCATAAAATGTTTTTCGTGATGATTTGAAATTTTCTGTGAATTAAAAACGAAAAAAATAGACAGATTAACTTTATTTCATTGCATTACTTTCACATTTTTTCCTGACTGCTGTTTTGAAAAATGCATGAAAATTTTATTTTGTCATTTGTATATGTCGATTTTTAGAAATATATAAACACTCCTTCCGGCAATATCAAGTCAAAAAGATTTTTTGTGATTAGGTCTTTTTTGAAATCGTCCTTAAAAAATAAAGCAAATCACCATGGTAATTTTTATATATCTTATTTTGAATTTCTCGTATTTCAATCGATTGGAAAGGTCAAGCGAATATTGTATATCGTTGGTACACTGCTGATTAAAGATTTTACAACACTTGCTGGTGACATGCCCCGGTTCTGTGCCATTTGGAAATGGAGTTTACATGAAAGTGGTTTTCAGGATGTTTACGCAGATACTTAAGAATGTTTGAGAAATTAAAAGATAAACAGTTGCAAGATGAACCCGATTTTATTGAAGATAAAAATAAATAAAGAATTTGTTCACATTTTTTTTTCTTTCAATAAATCACTCCCGAAAATGTACCAATCTCTTACCACAATCGCTGCTAACTGCCTTCAAGGCGGTTCAGTTGTCTTGTAAATTTCGAAGAAAAATCTTAAAAGTGTCTAATTTCCCATAAAACTGGTCAATAAATAACAATTTTCAATCATTTTCCATATTTGACTCGAGTAGAGTTGCTCAACGCGCTCATCGTTCCGGAATCCGTTTCTTCAAGATTGGATTAGGGCCGTCAACTACTAGACCTCAGTAGTGTCCCCCTCACTTTTTAGAGAAGACTACCTAACACATGTTGGTCACAAACCTCCGTGATCTTATATAAATGACATATTTAGCTGATCGACAAGTTACGTAAATATTGGAACTATTCTGATTTTTGTAAGCGTGTCTTTTTTAATTAAGGTTAAGCAAAAATTACATGTTAGCTGCTGGGCAACCAATATTTTTCTCAAATTTTTTTGATTAAATTTATTATTGCGCCGAAAACGAAAATTTGAAAAAGTACACCTGTAATTGAGACAATTATGCATATTTGAATCAGGACTAATGAGAAAATGGCGTTGTCTAATATAACTGCGGAAAAAATGTTACACTGCATAAATGCAATCTAAATTTATGAAATTAATCTACACAAAATTGTCACGACAATTTTGAGTGCAGTAAAAAATGGTTTGTTCTTAGAGAGTTCAAAAAAACAATTTTTACGAATTATTTCAATTTTAGTTGATATTTTGTTTGGAAATTACAAAAATTGAAATAAAACGTATTAAGATAAAAAACGGAGCACAAATAAATTATGTCTGGCAAAAAATTTGAGGCGTTCATAGGGGTTGCCGATGATCCCATATATGAAAAGGGTCGAAAAACAGTTAAAGGTCGGATACGGCTTGTGCGCAACGTACGGGCGGCTGAAGAGTTAAAATAAATGATACGCCTACGAAATTAATTGATCACATCTTGCAGGTAAGTTGTAGAAACAAATTTAAAAAGTTAAGGGAAGTAGTCGTGGTGCATCACCACATTCTACGAGTTTATAGCTTTTAGTTAGAAGTATAAGTCGCAGGTATAAATTGAGAGTGTTTCGGCAGCATGATTCTGATAAACTACATACTTCAATCAGTATTTTCATTCTAGATTGGGTTTCTAGCAATTTGACTCAGTAGTATGGTAGTCAGCGTTATCACAGAAGTAAGCGTACAGGTACTTCGGTCTGCCGGAACTTATCCGAGGTGTGCAACTTCCGGTACTCTGAAAAATTTTTTATGGTGAACTTCGGGTACAGGAAAAGATGTTATGGCTGCAACTTCCGGTTCCGAGAATTTTTTATTGTGCGCTTCCGACTTGATAAATGTTTCGAGTGCAATCTCCGGATTCACAAATTTTTTTTGTGCAGCACTTCTGTGCAAAAATTTTTGTTGTACACATTCCGAACACCTGAAAATTTTTGGTTCTGCACTCAACACTTCTGGTGACGCGCCGGGTGTTGATCATTCAACTCAAAGAAAAATATGATTGGTGTCGGTGTAGTCTAACATCGCAATCAAGTCGTGACAACCAAACACTAGCCACATTTCACTATTCAGAATCGAGACGTAGCATTAATCCGATCCCCTATTACCACCTGAAATCAACCTAACACAGGAGCACTCCCGTTGAGTTAAACAAGTTCATAACCAGAGGCACATACGTGTTCAACATTTTCGAACTCGTAGACGACCTAAAGTTTGTCCGATTTGAGCTGAAACTTCGGGATTTTTAAGCTAATGTGGGGGAAAAAATCGATTGACCGATCGGAAAATGTTCAGATAATCTTTCGAAAGTCGGCTGATTGTCAATTTGTGTTTCTCCCCCTTTTTTCATTAATTAAATACTAAAATTAAGTATCGTGAGCGTACATGATGCCATCCGAATTTCCAGGAACCGACTTGTATTTGTTTTACTGTGAAATTCTTAACTTATTTAGTTACATTCGCAGAAAACGAAGTGCTATCCGGAAAAAATATGCGGATTCTATAGATTTACTTCACTTCGATTTTTTATTTTATATCGGTTTTCTCAAAATCTTGTCATCATTTCAATAGACTTTTTAACCTTCACACACCTTCATCAGCACGAAATATATCCATTCAAGTTACATTAAATGGAACCTTCACCACCACGATGCTTTAAAATTAGAACCATGATAAAAGTAATGATGAATCAGTATGACCGAATTTTGTAGGAGCGGCTTTTTTTGGGTCAATTGAGTCATGTACCCTTACTAACAGCTTGTTATTAGTCCAGATTAATGGTATGCCGGTGAACTAGAATTCGCCTGATACAATTTTTAAAAGTAGACGATAACAAACATATTCATACTTTCAGTGAAAATTTAATCAGCATTGATTTATCCAGCTACCTTTTCGTCATTTATTACACTCCGGTTTGACCCAAATTATCTATAAATTCTTCAAAACTATAAAGGTGATCTTTTTTTTTATTTTTAGAAACTAAGGATGCAATCAGCAGAAATTAACAGCTAACTTATTTATTTAATAATAAAAGCTTCCGGTTAGCACCGGACGGGTTTTCTTGAGTTTAAGCATGTAAAATAGTCCATTATTGAACCTCTAAAAGTTTCAAATGAACAACTTTGAGAAACACAACGTTATACTAACCTAAAATAGTTTTGCACATAGGGGTTGATTCTGCCTATTTTATCAGCTTATGACTCCAAGACAATGCAGTGATCCTGCCATCGATTTGTTGGGGAGCATTCAAGTTTCAATGTTTTCTTGTGTAGTAAAATTTGATACTATTAACTAACTTAATAACACTATATGCTCACAACTATTCGGCCAATAATATGCTTATGTTGAGAGAGCTTTTTAGACTCTGCTATTGTGCCGGATGATAACCGGACGTATACAAATAGAATCAAAACAAAGTCACTTTGTCGAAAAAACCCTAGTTTGGAATTCACATCTAAAAAATTGTTCAAGTTTTACTTTAGTTACGACAGTGAGTTTTACATGCAATTACCTAGGACTCCAGGGACTACTCGGTTTCGCTACCGGTAATCAGAAATGTTCGAAAATTGAAGTAAAACTTATCGTCCAGTAAACCATAGAACACAAAAATATCAACATATTGAAAATCATGATAATCAGTATTATGATATAGTCTCTGCAATTAACCCATCGGTAACCGGACAGTAACCATTTTTGAAAAAACATTAAAAATTCCTCGACTGAGAATAAGATTACGAAAGGTCGTCTCAAAATAATAGCGGGTATATTACCTTACTCATAACATAAAATCCCAAGCATTTCGGTGATACCGGAAGTGTCGAAAATATAAAGTGTCCAAAAATTTCCGTGAAATTTCGAGAACTGAAAGAAGAGAAATGGTATAAAATATCACAAAGTTATCATTAAATATATAAATTATGCAGGCCAGACCAGAAGTGAACTGGTCGGCCAGATTAGACGAAAAAAATTCCGTAATTTTTTGTCCCTAATTAGTGATTTAAAAATTACTAATCAGTACATGCATAAATTGTTTTAAATAATTGTTAAAGGCTTTCCACCAAATTTGAACGGGTTAGAAGTAATGAACACGCTGAAAGGATTTGAGACAAAACACAGGATAAAAATAAAGAACATCAAGTATAATAAATCTAATAGAATCGCAAATATTTTTCCGAGTAGCAGACCAATCGTTTCTTAAATGTTAACTGAAAAAATTTAGAATGTTACATAAAACAATAAAAAATCGTTCTGAAATCGTTTGCATCATGGTGATTACATAATTTTAAGGTACTTTAATTAATGAAAAAGGGAGAAATCAATTAGACCGCAAAATCACGATTCGGACAATTTTCTAACATTCGATCGTCAATGACTTTTTTTCCCCCAATTGTGTAAAATTCCCGAAATTTTCAGGCCAAATCCGACAAGCCAACTTTAGGTCGCTAGATCTCCGAAATGCTTGAACACGTTGCGCCATAATTTTAAAAACGCCTGCACCTTATGTTTTCCGCCACAAGGTTGGCTTTTTATGAATGAAAATTCTGCGTCAGCAAATAATGAAATATAATATGCCCGCAAATAAACTGTTAGATTTTTTTTATTTTATAAAACATGATTTTCTACTTTATTGATATACAGTGAAAATTATGAGTACTTTAAGAATTTTCGGGGAAATTGTCAACTTTCCATTCTTCGTCAAATAAACTGCAAGAACTGCACACCGAAGTTCTCTGTGGTGTTACATTCAAAATCAATGTTGTGATCCCTGAAAGCCTGAGGTCAAAATTGCCGAATTAAATAAATGGAAATTTAAATCTCGTGAATCCAATCGTTTCGACTTGAATAATTGTTCTCGAAACTGTTTGTCATTTCGTCAAAAGCGATCTGAGATGAATGAAACAGCATTGTCAGCAGTACGATCGGAAAAACGCTCAAACGCATTTCCAGCCAAGTAGAGTGTCAGCTCTTTTTAACTCCAATGACGTGTGAAATGCACTGATGGTGTTCGAAAGAACCGCATATCGCCGTGTACTCATTATACCCTCCAAAAATACTTACCAGGTAAAGGGCCAGACAAAATGTTCGACTAAGTCTAACATTTCAGGAGATTCTTACTTACGATAAACCTGTTTATAACATATAATCATGACAAAAATTCAGCTTAATTGGTCAGAAAGAGCATTTTTTTTCGTCGTTTGCATAATCATTACACTCATCTTAGGTAAATTGGAACACATTAAGAAAACGGGTCTTCTAAAGTCAGATATGTTTGGCATAGTCTTCGTGATTCTTCCTTTGTTATTAAAGAAATTTCGCTGTTATCTTCGGCGCTCAAAACTTATATCAGATCGAACTAAATTTGTTCGGTAAATCTTGAATTGCAGACTAAAGATTGATGATCGATACGCGATCAAGAATTCAACCATTCGTCGCGTCCGTTAATTCCCTTTTCTCACACGAATATGATTCCTTGGGCGGTACGACATGGAAGTGTTTTTTCCAATAGTACAATTCGCAGATATCATATTAGCTTGGAGATATCCCAAATGAACTTACCACACTTGTACAGCATGATAGAAGCGAGAAATTGTCAAAAATTGAAAAGTAAGCCATCACAGATAATATTCCGTTTTGCGCACTTCTGCGAGGAAACTGCATCAACCATTCATTCTCTATTGTCCAGCAGAACTACAAATGTTGTCGCACCATAACAACACCGTTTTCTGGCACATTAGGGTTTTTTATCATTGTCTTTGGCAGTTTGAGCATGATCTGAGCAAGAGCACATGTGACAAGCACCAGTTAGCTTAACTTTGTGTATACTCACAAATACGAAATTCCAAAGAATCTTCATATTTTAACTGTTGCATAAGACTTTCTTTGTACATATGTTCTCTCTTGTTATCAAAAATCCATACTGACGGTATAATACGCACATGCAGATGCTAATTGTATTCCGCGTAGCTTTTGAATAATAGAAATGCTAAGCGCCTAACACCTCATACAGCATAGTATACATACTAACCAGAGATAAACTAGAACTTAACAAGCACGAATGTATTTTGAACGCACGACTATATGTTTGTGAAACGCACGAAGTTAGCTTTTTGAACGCACGATTCTAAGTTGTTTTTGACCGCACGACTATAGTTTTGACGCACGACTATAGTTTTGAACCGCAGATCTAGTTTTTGACGCACGAACTATAGTTCTTGAACGCACGACTATAGTTATGAACGCACGACTATAGAGTTTTGAACGCAGACTATAGTTTTTGAACGCACGACTATAGGTGCTTGCCACGCAGCGACTATAGTTTATTGAAGCCCGACGTTAGTGTTCTTGAACGCAGCGACTGTAGTTTTGAACGCACGACTATTAGTTTTGAAACGCAGCAGCTATAGGTTTATATAAAGATACTTTTCAGATAACAATTACTTAATTACTACATATGCAACAAAATAGAAGTTCATTTCGAAACTAAAACGGTGTGAGCATGCCAGCGAATAATTAAAGGCCCTAGATATGCGGCTCAAAATGTCTCGAAAAAAGCTGTAACCAACCGTTTCCGGGGATGAGTTATTTCAATGGATCTTCACGGTGTTAGGTAAAACGAGAATACGGTGGAAGAGAGACTTGTAATAGAAGAATGACCAAGAGATTTCATTCATTTCTGTTGATCAACTTTTTTGTACATATGTTCTCTTCTGTGGGTATCAATGCCTACTGACGTGTCATAATACGACATCAATGTGCTTATATTGTATTCCGTAAGGCTTTTTTCAATAATAGAAATTAACGCCTACGTTTTATAGTGATTTTACTTGTGAAACTTGCTCAAACGCACGAATGAGTTTTTTGAACGCACGGACTATAGGTTGTGAACCGCAGCGAATGTAGCTTTTGAACGCACGACTAGTTTTTGAAACGCACGACATAGTTTTGAACCGTCAAGCACTAATAGTTTTGAACGCACGACATATAGTTTTTTGAACGCAACTAGTTTTTGACACGCCCGACTCATGTTTTGAACGCACGACTATATTCGTTTTGAACGCACGACCTATAGTTGTTGAAAACGCAACGACTATAGAGTTTTTTTGAACGCGACGACTATAGTTTTGAACGCACGTTAGTTCTTCTGAAACGCACAAACTTTTAGTTTTTGAACGCACGGACTATCAGTTTATATAAACTACTTTTCAGATAACAATACTTATATACTACATATCAACAAAATTAAGTTCAGCTCGACTAAAAACGCGGTGGTGAGCATGCCACGAATAATTTAAAAGCCCTTAGAGTATGCGGTCAAGAGAATGTAGCTCGAAAACACCATTTCGCGATCATTATTTTCAGGACTCAGGTCTGTGTAAAACAGAAACTAAAGTGAGAGATTGTAAATCCAGAGTTTTATAAAGAATCATGGAAGAATGTACTTTACTGCTTACCGGCAAGTTATTGAGCGAAATACCTACAGAAATTTAATTGCCTGTCAGCAAATATCACCAAGGAATTCCTAGTTGCATTTAATGTCATCATGGCTAAAGAAGATTCACTTTAATTTTAGATCGACATGACTGTGTGAATCTCCAACATGTGAGACAATATCAAAGTTATTCTCCGGTCAATAGCAGAGAAAGCGTCATAATATCATAATACTTATGTAACAAAATATTTCAAAGGGACGGCATTCTCGAAACATCGCTTAATCCTAAGGAATCATGTCTTTTCACAACAAGATCTACACGTCAAATCGAGCCTTTACTACGGGAACTGGATATGCCAATAACATTAGATAATCAAAAATAATTGGATGCCGCACTTTCAGGAAAAACATATACTATATTTAAGACAGTACATCCTAAATCATCAGAAACGTTTTGGAAGCATACATAGGAAACATCTCTTCGAATTAAGTTTACGTATTTATTATAACAATCGGATATATTGCGAATTCCTCTAAAACCGATTTTATAAAGTTATTTTAAAAATCATTGAAGCGGCAAAAAAGGGAAACCAAGGCTGTCAAAAAATGAAATTATGACAAGAAGAAGCTCAAACGGAAGAGAAAAGAAAAGTTCGTCGTCACCGTCGACACACTAAATTTTCAGCATCAACAGACCGTTCAATCCAATCAAGAACTCTGACTACACCAAAGCTGACCAAGTTTATAAAGATGTTATCTCAACCTGGAGCAGTTCACTGAAATAATAAAAAATATCCTTCGTTATCAAGAAATGTGATCTCATTCTTTGTGCAAAACAAGGGCTAAAAACGCATTCTTAAACTCGAGTCGTAATTATTACTTATTATCCATCTCAAATTGTTAAGAATGGATCTCAGTGGATTTACAAGCAATTCTGAAAAATTCAACTTATAATATAGGATAAACTTTGCATTGAACTGTTTTTTTCAAAAAAAATTTGGCTAAGAGGAAACTGAAAAGCAAACTGTCGCTGAAACTCTGAACGATAAAGTTCGAGTTATTATCGGATATGATGGCCACCCGCAAACTGATTATTTTGGATGAAAGCGATTAGAATTCTATAATGACAAAATGTAATATGCTGTTTTCACAATACAACTATTCATAGTTATCTAATTCGAACTTCAACTAAAGCCGGTGCTGCAGACGGCAATCAGAACAATAAATCGCAAGAATAATTGAGAGTATTACGGAGCACCATACACAAAGATGGAATCGATATTTCTCGAAGATACTCAAGAAACTATAACAATACATACGATTCGAATCATTAACGTACACACAAATGAAGTTCACGTGGAAAAAATCGAAAAAGCAGTTATATTAGACAGTAAGTTTCCAAAAATTGCACGAGACAGAATAAAATGCAACTTCGAGAAGGAAAACAAAGTTACGCGTGCAATGTTAAGAGAATGTACTTTAAACAAGGCTATACTCAAACTGTCGGCAGAGATTTTAAGCTCGTATATAAAGTGCTTTCAAAAAGCTGCGTGTAGCTGGTACACAGATAAAGGACTGCTAGCGGAACTATTTATGCCAAAATCAAAAATATTTTAATGACTTGAACCTTGTCGCTGAAAAATGAAAACCATCATCTCGTTGGCTATGCCAAACAACGGTGTTATAAATTCGCATTATTGACGGACTGTACATGTAAATAGGACTCGTTCGTTGTCTCTCCAAACATTAACCGGCGCCACCTAAGTGAATGTTCGTCAAGAAATGACTGTTGTGTGATAGCAAGTGATTCTACTATCTTAAACTGCTAAGCTCGTACTTGTGAGAAGAATTGTACACAAAAAACCGACAAATACACACATCTTTTGAATTCAAAAACATTCTAATATTTAAATCTTGACTCATCGGATCGAAAGCTTACAATCCGATAAATGACCAATTCGGACCAATCCAGCATTCAATAAGAACGTTATTCGAATTGGCTGAATATTATTTTAAGCTATTGAAAAATGAATGTTGAATCTACTTCATCATCACAGTAAAAAACTCTAGGTCTCATTCTTACCTTAGTGCAACACAGACATTCAATAAATGCAACTCAACACAAAAAAAAATGAAACTTTGCTAATATGGCCGATTTAAAAGTGTGGCGACGCGTTGGCTAAAATCGATTCTGGGTACAGATTCATGTCTAAAGTCTACGAGTTAACATATTTGTACTTGACCATTATTTATCGGTTATAAATCTGAAAAAATCATGAATTATCATGAAAATTTCAGCTCAACTTTAGAACCGCATTGTAGCAGTCATTGAATTTTTACAAAATCCTAAAATAATTATTCATTTTTTATTTCAATTGCTACCTATTAGCCTTTATAAAAAGGATAATCCAAAAAAGAGACTTTTAAAATGACACTTTCAAAGACAGTTATGATAAGCCCTATAAAACAATTTTTTTTTATTTATAGCTATTCGCCCTTCACAGGTTTGTAATTAAGTTTTATTATACGTAAAACATATTTGTGTAATCAGCGTCGGTATTTTTTCTGAATAATATTTTCTTGGAAAAGGTTTTGATAATCAGAATCTGATTGGTTAATACCGAAAAAATTTCAAAATTTTTAAGGATCTTAAAAATTAGATCTGACAAACGCAAAATAAAAGCTTAAAATTCCTGGGGAGGCCAGAATGCTACCATAATTTTCGGAAAATTTTGACCATTTGTGTAATCGAAAACTGGAATTAGTTGATTTTCGGACCATTTTTGACTTTTGAGAAATGAAGGCCTCTAACTTGTCCTTTCTTTAAGATTATTTTGGAATTTGGGACACTTATGGCATAGTTTTGTAATAGTTTTAGGGTAAATATTTTAGTTCAACTCTTTTTCGCCTATATTTTGCTATGACAATTCTAAGGCTACCAATTTGAAGAAAAGATGCAATAAAAATATTATATCCAAAAATATAACTGTAGGATGCATTTAATACCATTAACCAACCGGTTGCAAAGCAAAAATAAAATCGAGAAATGAAATATTAAGTAAATTTGTGTTTAACTTGTACTCCTGATTTCCGCCTACGCACTTTTAATACCAAAAGCTAGGCATTCAAAAAAAGTCGACCAAAAATGAATGTTGTATATTTTTGTGATGGTTTGTAATAAGTAAAGTATTACAGTTTGTAATAAAATAGTTTGTGCTAAAATTTGTACAGGGAGAGGCTCAATATCGCCGAAAGTTTTTATCAAAAAATTTCGGCGATATTGGGAACTTTCGGCGATGTTGGTACTTTCGGCGATATGAAGGCATAAATAAAGTTTTTCTTTCAAAAATGGAAAATAGGAAGACGAAATGACGTCATAATTTGAAAAGGTTTTTCAAGTTTATTAGGAGTTTAACAATTGTTTAAAATTAAAAGAATAAAAAAGTGCGTATAATTAAATATTACACCAAACGCAACCAAGTAAAAATTAAAAATACTAGATTTGAGAAATTGGATCTTGAAAAATGACGTCATTCATGATGTAATTTGTAGCAAAAACCTTAAACGCCAACGCAATTCGGCGATATTGGTACTTTCGGCGATATGAGCACTGGAAGTATTTTAGCTAAAAAACGTGAAATTGCGTAGGTTTTTTTCGGCGATATTGCCCCCCCTATTAAAAATTTATTTGTTCAGGTACAGATCACTCATTCTAGGAATTTTAAGATGGTGAACAGCTAAAATTAATCTGTGTTGCAATTAATCAGTCGTTTACCCAAAGTGAAAAAATCCAAATCAAAGATCATGATCTTTGTTAGTGCAATCTGTTTGATAGATAAGATCCTTGTCTATTTTTGTCCCTAAAACTTTGATAGTCAGTTGCCCTTCGCACTAGCAGTGTCATTGCAATCGCTGTATTAACACGTACAACCCCATTTATAAAAAATCTTTAAAATAATGACCTCATATGAAAATAAACCCAAAACTTTTACTTTTTAAAAATGAATTTCCTCCCACCTCCACCACCTCCCTTAACTTTTGCACCGCCACCACCACCGGGTTTGCCAGTTTTTGTACCTGGTATTAGAGAAACTTCATTTATAGCTGAAAGTGCCTCTGTAAATGAGCTTATCAAAAAACAGTTTGAGGATTGTGGCGAGTCGAATGAATTTCATAGATCTGCTAGAGCTGGTGATCTGAGAAGATTAGATGCTTTGGCTGCGAGAGATCCTAAAATTGTTAATTCCAAAGGTAATTTTTGTTAGTAGTAGGTTTTTCGGAAGTCATCAATTTGGAAAAATTTTGGGTGATAAGTGCGTAAATAACTTAGGCTGAGCTTTATAAAATCATCGCAATAGTGAGGTTAGCAATTTACAGCTGATCTATTTTTAAAAACCACATAGCCATTTTTATGATTAATTGTTTTTAATTTATTATTAAGGAAATTGAATAGGGAAATTGTATAAGAGTGAGAAAATCTAAAATTACATCAGCTACGGACGCCCACGGCCTTGATCTTCGATAGAGAGTGAAATGTATTAATAGTAAAAAGGACCTTGTACAGATTCGGCAGATTATGATGTTATAGGATTTTTTTAGTACGGGCCCCACCGTGCGACTGATGGATTGAATTAATTAAAAAACATCGCAAAAAACATGCTGAAAACTAAGTTTAAATGTTCAATGTTTAAAACCAAAGTTTAACTCGCAAATCGAAAAAATACTAAAGACTATAGTCTAAGGTAGGAACGTCAAAACTTTGTTTTGCATAACAGTTTTTTAATGATGTTCAAATTGTAGCCCTTGAAAAACTATCACGTTCAGTACAAAAAAAATAAATAAAGTTGTTAGCTACTGCTCAAAAACGCAAAATTGTTTTCAAAATTGCCTATCTTTAATGGGGTTCTATATGTCAGACAGACTTTTTTCGGGACTCATAACTTTTTATTGCTACATAAAAATATCGTAAAAATCTCTGGAATGATAGTTTATTTAAGGGGGTGGTGGCAGTGAATTTTGACATTTTGGAGGCTTGGTGCGGCCAAACTGATAAAGATGAGGAATTTATGAGGAGAGTGAATGAAAGATCTATCATTGATCTCGCGATTCCATCTGACATTTTAGTACCACGCACACCAACCACTTGGTTAACCACGGTTTAACACGAGTCCCTCAGCTTTTTTCAATGAAACAAGGATCCTAGGTTTTTTATCGAAAGAAATTAAGATTTCGTGAAAAATCCGGAAAGTGTCTGAATTTTAGTGCCTTCGTTCTATTTTTTTCGATTTTTCTCTCAGAGCGCTAAAATTGGTTCAAATGTGTCGAAAAAGGGTGTTTTTTGACGTTTTGATATGAAGGCTTTTTTATGGTTTAATGCAGAAACGCATTTATTTGGAAATAGGAAGTCAAGGTTTCACATATCACCTTGTTGATTTTTTTCGAAATTCCGGTCTGATTTGGCATGTTAATAGACAAAAAGTGCGCGAAAATCCACAATTTTGAAATAAAGTGATAATTGAAATTTAACTGCACAAAAGGATTTCTTGGGTAATGATTTACTTGGTACGATATTAACACTATATGTCTGATTTTGAACACATACGGTGCTACGAGATCAAAACAAATTCTGGATGGAAAATTTTACATTTTTCCATTGTATGTTTCAGAAATTTCCAATTCTTGTATCTTCTAGCGTACGAAGCTCCGAAATGTAAACTTCATTGCATCCGACTCCTTAGCTTAAAATTTGAAACGCGAGTAGCTGACAACTTTTTAAAAACATTTTTTGTACTGACATCTAATATTGTTTGCGGGAGCCGCAATTTAAACATACTATCAGAAAATGTTTAGCAAAAAACATTTTGCCGTTTTTTCCCATAACCTGGTTATGAAGTCTCTGCGTGTTTTGAGTTAATTTTTTATTTTTTTTACAAGTGATTTCGATAATTGCGTAGGTAAGGATTTATTTAGGAAAACCTGTTGCTTAAGGACTGAAAATTGTATAGGTTATTTCTGGGAGATCACGATTTGAAAATTTTAAGTCTGGATCTCCTTTAATTATTAATTTTTGTTCTGTCGTTTTCTCACTTTCTCACAATGACCATGCGTAGTTGAAGTCACTTTGTAAATGTCACTATTCTCGGGTAAAAGTAAAAGTATTATTAATATGAAAAATTTCAAGTCTATCCTTAATCTCACGGACTTAAAGATCCAAATAAATTGCAGTATTGTTTACTTTCTCATATTAAGCGCCCAAAGTAGCGTCCCCGACATGACGTTTTGTGTGTTTAGAGGGCAACGTTTTTTTAATCCTTCATATAATTATGTTTGGTTAGATCTTACTTCAATAAATTATGGACATGATTAAGCAAACATTGGTTACTTATGTACTCGAAGGGCATAAAAGAGCAAAGTCAGTTTCCCCTTAAGGGGGTGTCGGAGGCAATTCTGGACCTTTTAAAACTGTCGCCTTCAAGAATAACACAGAGACGTCAGTAACTTCATTATACTTTTGTATGCAAGACAGAGGTTTGATATCTTTGAGATCTGAAAAAATTATTTTTTCCATTGAATGGTGTCCAATTCTGAAAGTGCGAAACATTTTATTTTCGTGAATCGACTGTTCGGCCCGGAATTTGATTTTTTCCTCAAGTGGCCGCTAAAGTCGCAAAAATGAAGTCTTTTTTTTATTATTTTTCACAGGCATTCATGATCATTTTCTGCGTAGTTTAGCGCCACTAGGAAAAAAAGCGAAAATTTGGGCCGAAGCGATCCAGTGATTTAAAAATATTATTCGTGAAAAATCGTAAAAATTGGGTGGACAGCCTTTCAAACATGGAAATAATTTTTTTTTCAGTCTCAAACGAGTTCATCAAATAACCTTGTCTTTGATACAAGGTATATATGAAAGTTACTATGTTCTCCGTTTATTCTCTGAGGCGCCTTTAAAGGTCAGCATCTGCCTCGACACCCTCTTAAGGGTGTGGTGTCGCAGATTTTGACCAGTTAACGAAAGCTATTTTTGTGATTAGAACTAGCTAGAAAGCTGATATTCCAAAAACTTTGGCATCTTGAAGAACAACTCTTCAGGTGATTTCTATTCACAGTAGATGCTGACTACAATCCACATAGCCTACCTACGCTTTTAAAAAGCTTTAAAAAACACCTCAGATTGAATTTTCTCGTTCAATTTTTCACCACTATTTTTCATTATTTTTTGTTCAGGCTCCAAAGAAGCCTCAAACATAATGCAAAAGCGGCCCTTTCTCAGAATTTTGGCGGCAAAAAACGAAAACTAAAATTATTGGATTAATTTATAATTTAAATTGAAAGTGCGCTAATTTGTTTTTTTTGATCGCTACCTCGAGTTAAAAATTGCACACGAAATTATCCCTTAAAGTGTTTGAAATTACGAAAAAAATTATTGTTGAGCATTTGTAAATTTTTTTGGTTTCTAAATTTTGTCAAATTTCAAATAAAATTGAAAGTTGACATGGTCCAGAGAGACGAAGATCAAAATTTCCAAAAAAAAACTTCTCTAATGGATTGTCAAACAGTTTTGTGCTTTCAGAGGCAGTATAGAACCGAAGAACTTACTTTCAAACTGTGGAGGAGATACTTTTGGCTGAAGCCTCCCAAACTGAGCATGTACAAAAATTTGAATCGTTCCGTGTCGAAAAGCAAATGAATGGTCCGTAAAAGAACAATCATTATGTTGAGATTCTTTCGACACGAACACGAAACATTCGTAACAATGTGAATTGTAAAGACGAAGTTATAGTATTCGATGATATTAGAGTTTAAAACGTATGTTAACTGTGGAGAGATACCTTGTTGCCAGCAACTGACTGGAATTAAATTTCATAATGCCGTTTTACGAAGGTTGTTCTGTCCCATAGGAGCAAAAGTTTGCGAAGACACTACTGCTGTTTTCCAATAGTGTCGTAACATTCACAATCGGCGACACAAAAACATTAAAATGGTTGCAATTTGAACGTGCAAATAGTTTATCGGTTCGTTAGAGTCCTTACAGCAAGTAGAGAAATATTTGGCCGTAGTTGAGCGATGAGATACTGAATCAAATACGTAAAGATTCTTCATGAAGTTTGATATGCATCTGTGTTCCACATAGTTCTAACTGTCAATTCTGCGAACCACTAGCTGAGCCCTAACGTGAATAATCTACGTGTCGTATAAGTACAATTGACTGAATCAACTGAACATGATACTGAATTATCTTGTTTGGGTTATTACACATGACAAAATCATATTTAAAACTTTGCTTAAATTTTGCTCCGGTCGTTGTGGGCATAAATTAAGATGATCATATAAGTTATGAAAAGTCAGAAATGGTCTTCACAAGAGCTCCGGATTTCAAGCATTGGCGATCCTCTGGAGAAAGCACACTAAAAAAGCCGCGAAAACCCCACATTGTTTTTATGTTCCATTCAGTTTATTCAATTTTCAGCCGCAATATTTAGACACCTTATTATACGTGTGGAGTAGTAGTTAAGATCCAATAGTTTTCGAACAATTAGATCTCTCATTTCAGAACCCTTGGTCGCGAGTGCTTTTATGGATTTGTGCATCAGTAAATTATGGATTGGACCGAAAATACTATAAGTCATCTCGTACAATATGATCATATCGCATAAAATATACAGACGTTGCTGGTCAAACACCTTTATTCGCCTCCGTATAAATATAGACCATATGTAATCTTGAATTTTATGTAGAATTTGGGGGCTGATCCAAATGGTTCACCGATGCAATGCAATCCCCAGTCATGATAGCTGTAAGGATGGATTTTTTTGGAGTTCTCAAATTCTGCTTGAAATTGGAGCTTCGCCGAGATGGCTATGATCTCAAATAACCGATGAAGAGAGAACCTTTGGAACAATTCTGTAAGTTATAAGTTCGTTAGTGAATATTGTGATCATTAGTTTTTTGGATGAGATTTTTTTGTTAAAGATGTATGTTTGTTAGAATCGAGTGCGGAAACCTCCAAGCGCAAAATGTAGCGCAGCAAACATTCTATATATCTGCGCGCTATTTATATTTAGCAGAAGCGTCAAAAGAACTACAGGGGGGTTTGCATTTGCAGAATCGTTGACAAATTTAATAACGAAAACGTCGGGGTCCGATAATCGGACGATAAATTAATAGACTTTGTTCTGATCACGTCAAGAGATTTGTCTGATTGATTCCAAAAATGTTGCAAAAAAAATAAGTCTGTAATAGAGTAGAAATTAAAAAAAAAGCGCACAAACATAATTATGTAAATAGTCGATCCATCACTTGTAAATGCTTCATTCATAAATGATTATCCCTCCGAGGCAAAGAGCTTTTGGAGCTCACAGCCACTTTAAGTAAGGCCAAATGATAGAAAAATGACGTCGCAAAATTCTCTTTGAACTCAGTTTAAAATTAAATATGTAGATAATCTCAAAAATAGCACCTGAATTTTTTTCGGATAATAGTTTCAAATTTGTATGACGATTGATTGAAAGGCGATTTTTCGTAGGGGTTCTATAGGCAAAATGGACTTTTTTGAATTGCTTATTTCTCTCGGCATAGACATAGGAAGAATAGAAATTCTGGATAAGTTATGCGTAATCTTGGGGAAAGTTTTGAACAATTTTTAAGATAGCATGTTGAACACCGGTAAATGAGGTTAACAGGAGCAAAAATTTCTTGAAAAAGCTTGTATTTTTTTTTCGTCTATTTAGGAAATTTTCAAAATTTGACATTATCTGCGAAATTTCAAAGGCGGGAAAAAACTGTTGTTCTCTTTTTTTTTTAATTTTCTCACTAGAAAGGTATCTAAAGCTGGCAAAGGATGTTTTTTGCTATTTAGGCAGGAAGAGTGTATTTTTTTTTATGCTAGATGACCAATACTTTCTTCCGCTGCCTATAGTTTTCGATAATTCTTAACAAAACTGTTGTGCTGAATTACACGATTTATTTTCTTTTACTCCCAGGAGTTCAGATTTCTGAAAATTTATTTTGACATCAAATTCGTCCAAATCAGTATTTGTTTGTAGACCAACGATTCGTAAGATTGAATGTTTTTGAAACAGGTATTTATAAACTATGACAAATATTTTACGTTCGAGGCTAGAGCAGAAAATATTTTTAATTTTAGACACTCAAAAGAAACTTTAATATTTTTTTTTCCAAAAATTTTTTGGTAATTGGGTTTAGGATTTTTGAGTTTAAATGACTAAAAAGCCACGTTGAGTTAAATCATAAAATCAGACTTAGTCTTTTAGTTCAAAAGATACGACTATGCTATAGAACCTATTATACTCAAAATAAGCTTGTTTCAAAATTACTGAAAAAAATTTTTCCAGAATGTTAAAATTTTTTCAAATTTGTATTTCTTTATATATTAAACATCTACGGTGGAGATTCAAAAATTCTAAAATCCAGCAAATCATTTTCAGTACAAAGATATGGCGCTGCCTATAGAGACCCTAAGGGCCTCGTGGCATTTGACATATTGCACGTTATTCATTTTTTTTGTCTATGGGGAAAACTTTTTGTCATTTGAATATGTTTCGGATTGAATTTTTTTCAGATTGATATTATATTATTTTATGAAATCGTCCGTTTGAATAAAACACTTCACACAGAAACGCGCGTTTGTTAGTGTCGTGGTCGTAAACTACAGTAAAATTTATTTTCTATTTTTTATTAATTAGGAGCTCTACAAGTACCGTCTGTTCTGTGACCGTGTGAACATTTATTAAGTTTTAAATTCATGTACGATTTTTAAGTCAAAATCGAATTTATAAATTGTTTGCAAAAAGGTCGAAAAAAACTGAATTTTAGCACATCGAAAGAAATCATTTTTTTCATGAGTATAGATGAAATAAATTTTTTAAAACGGTCGACAGGTCGGCACCAATTGAGCAGTTCTGCGGTGAAACTATTTTTTTTAATTCCTGACTAAGAGGCTTTACTTTATTTCGCGCAAACCGTATTTTCAGTATAAAAGTATGATTTCAGAGTACTAGAACAAGAGCGAATTAAAAAAAAACGAAGCATATTTAATAATATGTGAAAGTAGCCATCTCCTAATATTTTCAGCTAAGGATTCCAAAGAAATTAGTTGAAAATTTTGAAAGAATGAAAAAATTTTGAAATTTTTTTTTATTTTTGGACCAAAATCACTAACCATGTCAATGGTTTTTTCAAAGAGCATATAAGAAATTGGGTCACTTATCGAAAAGTTAAGTAGCCATTATTGTAGAGTTTTTTTCGTTGATTTGAAACAAATATTGAAAAAATAATTTGACACGGCAAAATAGGGCAGTTTCTTCATTATGTTTGGACACTTTTATTCCAAAATGTTCTGATACATTTCGTCGAACTTTCGAAAAGTTAACATTGAACTCAAAATTCTATCTTAAAAAGCGATAATGCAAAATCGCTAGTTACAAAGTTGCCTGGATTCATGATACACTTTGATGGTATATATGGGAAGGAATATCATCAATCAGTAAAAAGTTTTTTCATTCAAGAGATTCATATCGATCTGTCAATTGCCCGAGCCTTAAGGGAGGTGGGTGTCGCTGATGAGCCTCTTCCAAGTCATTTCCGCAAATACTAAGGTGTAATTTCACAAACACTTTGTAACTATCAGAACCAACCTTCGTCGGTAATGGTTTTGAACTGACAGTAATTTGTATACAATCCCACCTACGCCCACACGAGCTTTTAAAAAGCTGCTTAAAAAGACACGCAGTTCGTACTACTCCTTCAAGTTAACATCATTTTTATATTTTTTATTCTCACCGGAGCCCTCAACATAATGCATTATCTTTCTTACTCGAACTATTGTTTTGGGCCAAAAAAGCCAAAAAACGAAAACAAAATTATTGTTTTTTTTGATTTAATGAAAGTGCGCTAATTGTTTTTCTTCTTGAGCGCTACGAGTTAAAAATTGCACAAAAATCCTTAAAAGTGTTTGTATTTAGGAAAAATTTTGAAATTTTTTCAGTTTCTAAATTTTGTTTCAAAATTAGAAGCTCAAAATCTGTAAAAGTTGGCATGGCCCCCAAGAGAGCCCAAACCAAATTTTTTAAAAAACTTCTCTAATGATTGTATCAACAAGTCTGTGCTTTCAGATGCAGTATAGCGAAACGTGTATCTTCTAAACTGTGGAGGAGATACCTTTTGCTAGAGCCTCCAAACTGCATTTCAACACATTTGGCTAAAAATGAAACGTTGACCATACCCCAAGAGACGACCGCGAAGCAAATTTTCAAACAAAAAACTCTCTGAATGCCATTGTAAAAAAGTCCTGTGCTTCAAATGCAGTAATGAGTCGAACTATTCTCTTAAAACTGGTGGAGGACAACTTTTGCTGAGCCCCCAACGTGATGCATTTCAATTTTTAGTTTTTTTTGGCGTTTTTGTCGCCGAAGAAAATTTTAAACAAAAGCATTTTGCTTATTTGTTTAGGCTTTCCGGAGCCTCTAGCACAAAAAAATAAAAAAATGAATGAAATTGAAGGAGTAGGTAGAATCGTGTCTTTTTAAGAAGCTATTTAAAGCGTAGGTGTCGGCGGCAGGTGGATTTATCATATACTGTTTATTTCAACAATTACGCGAAGGGTTTGGTTCTGTTAGTTACAAATGTTATTTGGAATATCATCTTCTTGCTAGTTTGGACGGAAAATTGGCTCAGAGAGGCTCAAATCAGCCGCACACCCCACTCCCTAGGGGATGTGGTTTCCTACATTTTCTGAGTATATGTCTCAATAAAAATGCACCAAATTGATTGCTAATATCATTATAAAAAACGCAAAATTAACCCGAAAAAACAAAAAAAATTTCAGAATTTTGGGATTTTTTCAGAATTTTTCGTAAAGTTTCTTTATCTACAAGTCGAATTAACTTTTAAAATTTTGATGAACTTATGTAATATTAATTGACGTTTTGAGACAGTGAAAGAAGAGCTTCAACTTGAGCCCTCTTCAATTGCATTCGACAAAAAATTTCACTTCGGTCTACTTAAAGTGCCAAAGTTCTAGAGTTTTAAGCATTGTAATCAAAATTCTTACTTTAAAATTATAAAACAATGCAAAAAAAAATCAAAACTGGGAATAGTTTACAAAGGACGAAAATGGTAAAATTCAGCGGTTTTCAGGATTCTAGAAAATTGTGTGACAAAAATTGAGGAAATCAATTCTAAAATCTTTAAGTGTTACTAAGTTTGCTATGTCTCTGTGGTGATATCAAAGCTTTTTAATTAAAAACGCAGGACGAGATTAGGATTTTGAAATATGGAAAGTGAGCCGTGTTACAGTCATGCACCAGAGTGGTAAGGGCAAACAAAATAATTTTTCGTCAGCTTATTTTTGAGATGCAAGGGTGGGATCTACCAATCTTGTAATGCTTCAGAACTACTGGAATATTATTATTTCGCGCAGATGATCAGTTGAATATGTCAAATAGGAACCACCATACCTTAATTTACTCCGAAAAATATAATTTTTGAGCCCAAATCTGAGAATTAAATTTCAAATATGCCAGTTTTAGAAAGTGTCTTTGAGTACAATTTTGGCAAAAAAAAATTAGCATTCTGACATATCTGGAGCAAAAATTTCGTTTTGGGTGATAAATTTCAAAATATCATCATTTCGATATATATATGGTTAAAATGATATGTTTTGGAAAATAATCTTCAATATTGTGAAAATCATGTTCAGAGTGGATACTCTTTATACCATATTTGCTTATCATACTTGTGAATAATCAATAATTTCAATTTAATCAGAAGAATTAACAACTTTTTCCTATAAACGTCAGATTTTATCATTGAATCATTTGAACTTATTTTATAATATTTTTTTGATCCCAAAGATATCTCAATCAGACAAAGTTTGAGATAACACAGAGCCATGGCGCAGATATATAGATCTAAGACATACATTTCGTGAGCTACATGAGGTTCATGTATCAGTGGTTTAATTACCTTGATTTTCAAAAAAATAATTCCTAGATTAACATAACAGTTTCTAGAATAATGATTTTTCGAAAATTAAACTCTTCTACTGATCTAGATGAAAATTGAAGTTGATCTCATCAGAGTTTTCTGGAAAAGGCTCAAAGAAAAGCTCCTGAAAGGCTCTCGTGTCGGCGAAACTTTTTTCTTAATGCTTCGGAGGAGTTGGGCTCCTCCATTTGCGGATTATAAGGCAGCTTGGTTCACGCGGACCAGACAGTTACACTGAGAGTAATTTATCACGACCTTGCCCGATTTTCATTACTCCTTTGTCGCATCTGTGTTTTGAAACAAGAGTAAATTTACTAGGGTATTATCTCAAATAGACTATGATATTAGATTTAAGATAAACTTTATGTGGTCACTCTCACCTTTTTTGAGGAACGGTGTTTGTGTCACCTAAGACTTAAAAACGGGAAATTCGTTGTGAGTTTTCACTCTGTTATTGCATACTCTAATAATTATTCAGATATTGATTTTTTGTTGCAAATAAACTATGCAAGAAATTATCTATATTTACTCTATACTGCCGTTATTTACGATCAGTTAATTCGTTTTTATTGCTTCTACGACATGTGCTAAAACAATCTCCTCCAAACAACCCAGGATTTTCAGATCATGATTGAAGGATAATTCAACATTGGTCGGATTTAACTGGGCTCAAAGTTAAGAACATTTTTTTTATTCAAAAAGTTAAGAATGATTTCGTGAAGTATTTTATCTCATTAGAACCAAACTGAAATGATCGTATCAACAAAGATCAAATCTATTTTTTAGAAACTGCTTTTAGTAAGTAGGACGTCGTTTTTTGCTACCGTTCTTTTTTTATAATGTGTAATTGTTAGCCTCAAAAATATAGTATAGTTACCACGCCCGTACGTGTGCGTGTCGATCGCTTTAAACTTTTTCAACCTTATACATAAATGGACATCGTCGTACGAAGTGATCGCTCAAACTTTTGCCCAAAATATATTGTGCGTTTTTTTGGGATTACTAGTACTTGATTTTGCAAATCATCAAATCTCTGCAAACATACTTTGAGAAAAAAAGTACTTTTCTTCCATATGGTATAGACTATACGTATAAGTCGATCTGCCCGGAATGGTCACATATTGAATAAGGGCCTATACAAAGTGAATGTTGTTGGGTCTTCACATTCTCTTCGAGTGCCTTCGCGCTATCCTAGTGCACCGAATACGCTTCACTTCAGTCTTTAATTTGTCTGGCCTCCTGGAGCATCTGCGCTGATAACGGTTC
>SCLH01002203.1:58946-92384 GCA_004367855.1 Oikopleura vanhoeffeni | reverse complement strand
CGCGAAAATCACAATTTTGAAAATAAAAGTGATAATTGGAAAATTTAAATGCCACCAAAAGATTTCTTGGGTATGATTTACTGGTAACGATATTAACAACTATTGTCTGATTTTGAACACATACGGTGCTAGAGATCAAAACAAAATTCTGATGGAAAATTTTAAATTTTTCCATTGTATGTTTCAGAAATTTCCAATCTGTATCTGTCTAGCCGTACGAAGCCTCCGAAATGTCAAACTTCATTGCCACCACCCCCTTAAGCTTAAAATTTGAAAACGCAGTAGCTGACAACTTTTAAAAACATTTTTTGTACTGAACATAATATTTTTTCGGGAGCCGCAATTTAAACATAATCAGAAAATGTTTAGCAAAAAACATTTTGCCGTTTCTTCCTTACCCTGGTCTAGAACGTCTCTGACGTGTTTGAGTTAATTTTTATTTTTTTACAAGTGATTTCGATAAATTGCGTAGGTTAGGTTTTATTTTAGGAAAACACCTGTTGATTAAAGACTGAAAATTGTAGGTTATTTCTGAGGAAGTCACGATTTAGAAAATTTAATTCTGAATCTCCTTTATTATTAATTTTTGTTCTGTCGTTTCTCACTTTCTCACAATGACACATGCGTAGGTTGAAGGTCACTTTGTAAATGTCACTATTCTACGGGGTAAAAATGTAAATTAATTAATATAAAAATTTAAGTCTATCCTTAATCTCAAGGACTAAAGATCAATAAAATTGCAAGTATTTTAACTTTTCTCATAATAAGCGCCCAAAGTAGCGTCCCCGAATGACGTTTTGTGTGTTAGAGGGCTAAGTTTTTTTAATCTTTCATATAATTTATGTTTGTAGATCCTTCACTTCAATAAATTATGGACCATGATAAGCAAACATTGGTTAATTATGTACTCGAAGGGCATAAAAGAGCAAAAGTCAGGATTTCCCCTTAAGGGGGTGTCGGAGGCAATTCTGGACCTTTTAAACTGTCGCCTTCAAGAATAAACAGAGAGTAGTACTTCATTATATTTTGTATGCAAGACAAGGTTTGATGGATCTTTGAGATCTGAAAAAATTAGTTTTTCACGATTGAATATGGTCCAATTCTAGAAAGTGCAAACATTTTTATTTACAGTGAATCGACTTTCGGGCCGGAAATTTGATTTTTCCTCAAGTGGCGCTAAATCCGCAAAAATGATGAGTCTTTTTTTTATTATTTTTCACAGCATTCATGATCATTTTCGCGATAGTTTAGCGCCACTAGGAAAAAAAGACAAAATTTGGCTCCGAAGTCGATTCCAGTGAATTAAAAATGATCATTCGTGAAAAACTCGTAAAATTGGGGTGGACAGCCGTATTCCAAACCATGGAAAATAATTTTTTTTTCAGTCTCAACGATTCATCAATAACCTTGTCTTTGCATACAAGAGTATATATGAAGTTACGTACTGTTCTCCTGTTTATTCTCTGAGGCCACTTTAAAAGGTCCATGCATCTGCCTCAGCACCCCTTTAAGGGTGTGGGTGTCGCCAGATTTTGACAGTTACGAAAGCTATTTTTTGATTAGAACTAGCTAAAAGCTGATATCCAAAAAGCTTTGGCATCTTGAAAGAACAACTCTTCACGGTGGTTTCTATTCACAGTAGATGCTGATACAATTCCACATACGCCTACCTACGCTTTAAAAAGCTTTAAAAAAACACCTCAGATTGAATTTTCTCGTTCAATTTTTCACCACTATTTTTCCATTATTTTTTTGTGTCAGGCTCCAAGAAGCCTCAAACATATATGCAAAAGCGCCGTTCCTCAGAATATTTGGCGGCCAAAAAACGAAAACTAAAATTATTGATTAATTTATAATTTTAAATTGAAAGTGCGCTAATTTGTTTTTTTTGACGCTACCGAGTTAAAAATTGCACACCGAAATCCTTAAAGTGTTTGAAATTACGAAAAAAATTATTTGAAGCATTTTGTAAATTTTTTTTGGTTTTCTAAAATTTTGTCAAAATTCAAATAAAATGAAAGTTGACATGGCTCCCAAGACGACGAGATCAAAATTTCCAAAAAAAAACTCTCTAATGGGATTGTCAAACAAGTCTTGTGCTTTCAGATGCAGTATAGAAGTAAACTATATCTTCTAAACTGTGGAGGAGAACCTTTTGACTGAGCCTCAAACATGACATTTACAAAAATTTGGCCTAAAATGAAAGTTGACATGGCTCCTAAAAGACGACGAATCAAAATTTCACAAAAAAAACTCTCTACTGGATTGTCAAAACAAGTCTTGTGCTTCAGATGCAGTATAAGTTAAAACTGTATCTCTCCAACTGTTGGAGGAGATACCTTTTGCCTGAGCCTCCCAAACTGACCATTACAAAAATTTTAATTTCCGTTTTTTCGCGTTTTTGTCCGCCAAAAGCAAAATTCCAAGTAAAAGACAATAATGCATTATGTGTGAGACTTCTTTCGAGCCTGACACAAAAAAATAATAAAAAATGGTGAAAATTGAAAGAGAAGATACGTATTGAGTGATTTTTTAGGAGGCCTTTTAAAAGCGTAGGTGTTGGCGTACGTGGGATTGTATCAGATTACTGTTAAATTTCAAATCACCGTAAAGAGTTGTTCTTCAAGATGCAAAAGTTTTTGGGATATCAGCTCTGCTAGTTTATCCAAAAATAGCTTCGTAAACTGTCACAATCTGCGACACCCACACCCTTAATCGCTAGTAGCGATTCGCTACACGTGCAAATAATTTACTCGTGGTTGCGTTTACAGTCATCAGCAATGTGACTTTGAGAAATATTTTGGCAATATTTCTGAAGCGATGCGATGACTTTGAAATTGATCTTGACATAATTTTGAGGTTATCTACTGTATTGACAAAAAAATCCAAAAATTATTCAAAAACTTTTGCTAAATTTTGCTCCGGTCCGTGTGTGGCATAAATTAAGATGATCATATAAGTTATAAAGTCAGAAATGGTACTCTCACAGAGCTCCGATTTCAGCATTTGGCGCCCTCTGGTGAGAGAACCACACATAAAAAAGCCGCGAAAACCCCACCATTAGTTTTTATGTTCCATTCAGTTATATCAATTTTCAGCCACAATTATTTAGACACATTATAGTGTGGAGAGTAGTAAGATCCAAAATAGTTTTCGAAAATAATCTCTATTTTCAGACCACCTTGGTCGGAGTGCTTTATGGATTTGTGCATCAGTAAATATGGATTGGACCGAAAATACTATAAGTCATCTCTGTAAAATGGATCATATCGACATAAATATCACAGACGTGCGTGGTCAAACACCTTTATTCGCTGCCGTAAAATATAACCATACTGATAATCTTGAATTATTATGTAAATTTGGGGCTGATCCAAATGGTTCTACGATGCATGCAGAATCCCCAGTCCATATAGCTGTAAGGGATGGATTTTTTGGAGTTCTCAAAATTCTGCTTGAAAATGGAGCTTCGCCAGATGGCTATGATTCTACAAATAAACCGATGAAAAGAGAACACTTTGGAACAATTCCTGTAAGTTATAGTTCGTTAGTGAATATGTCGATCATTAGTTTTTTGGGATGAGATTTTTTTGTTAAAATGTATGTTTTGTTAAGAAATCGAGTCGGCAAAACTCGCAAGCGCAAAATGTAGCGCAGCCAACATTCTATATATCTGGCGTATTTATATTTATGACAGAAGCGTCAAAAAGAACTACAGGGGGGGTTTGCATTTCGCAAATCGTTGACAAATTTTAAAACGAAAACGTCGGGGTCCGATAATCGGACAGATAAATTAAAGACTTTGTTCTGATCACGCTCAAAGATTTTTCTGATGATTCCAAAAATGTTTGCAAAAAAATAAGTACTGTAATAGAGTAGAAATTAAAAAAAAAGCGCACAAACATAAATTATTAAAATAGTCGATCCATCACATTGTAAATGCTTCATTCATAAATGATTATCCCTCCGAGGCAAAGAGCCTTTTGGAGGCTCAAGCCACTTTAAGTAAGGCCAAAATGATAGAAAAAATGATCGCCAAAACTTCTCTTTCGAATTCATTTTAAAATTCAATAATGTGAATCTCAAAATACCACCTGAAATTTTTTCGGATAATAGTTTCAAATTTTTAAGACGAGTTGATTGAAAGGCGATTCTTTCGTTAAGGGGGTTCGTAATAGGCAAATGGACTTTCTTTGAATGCCTTATTTCCTCTCGGCATGACCAATAGGAAGATTTATAGAAAACATTCTGCAAAAGGTTTAGCTCGTAAATCTCTGGGGAAAACGTTTGATCCATATTTTAAGATAGCATGGTTGAACCAACCGGTTAATGAGGTTAACCAGGAGCAAAAAAATTTTCTTGAAAAAAAGCTGTATTTTTTTTTCGTCTATTTAAGGAATTTTTCAAAATTTGGACATTATCTGCGAAATTTCAAAGGCGGAAAAAAACTGTTGTTTCTTTTTTTTTAATTTTCTCATAAAAAGGTAATCAAGCTGGCGAAAGACTGTTTTTTGCTATTTAGGCCCACGGAAAGTTGTATTTTTTTTTTCATGCTACATGGCAAAACTCAATTTTTCCGTGCCACTATAGTTTTTCGTAAAAAATTATAACAAAAACTGTTGTGCCTGATTTAACGATTTCTTTTTTTTAACTCCCAGAGTACGATTTTGAAAATTTATTTTGACAATCCAAATTCGTTCCAATCAGTTTTTTTTTTAAGACCAAACGATTCGTAAATTTGAATGTTTGTTGAAACGGTTTTATATAACTATGACCAAAATTTTAACGTTTCGAGCGCTAGAGGCAGAAATATTTTTATTTTGACACTCAAAAAAACTTTTTAATTTTTTTTCCAAAATTTTTTGGTAATTTTTTAGGATTTTTTTGAGTTTATAATGACTAAAAAGCCACGTTGAGTTCAAAAAATCAATAATCAGACCTCTAGCTCTTTTAGTTCAAAAGATACGACTTGCTATAGAACCTATTACTCAAAAATAAGCTTTGTTTCAAATTTTATGAAAAAAATTCCAGAATGTTTAAATTTTTTCAAATTTTTTATTTCTTTTATATAATTAAACATCTACGTGGAGATCAAAAATTCTAAATCCGTCAAAATTAATTTTCAGTAACAAAGATATTGGGCCCCTGTGACCCCTTAAGGCCCGTGCATTTGACAGATTTGCACTTTTTCATTTTTTTTGTCTTGGGATGGGAAAACTTTTTGTTCATTTTCGAAATTTTCGGATTAATTTTTTTCAGATTGATTATTTTTTTTTATTTAAAATCGTCCGTTTTTAAAAACCTCACAAAAAACGCCGCGTTGTTAATTTAGTGTCTAAACTACAGTAAAATTTTTTTCTATTTTTTATTAATAGGAACTCTAAAAAATACGGTCCCTGTTCGAACCGTTGAACATTAATTTTATAATTCATACGATTTTTAAGTCAAAATCGAAAATTAAAATTTTTGAAAAAGTCGAAAAAACTGAAATTTTAAAGCACATCGAAAGAAATATTTTTTTCATGAGTAAATGAAATATAAATTTAAAACGGTCGACAGGTCGGCTTACCAATTGAAGCAAGTTCTCGGTGAAATATTTTTTTTAATTCCTGACTAAGAGGGCTTACTTTATTTTCGCGCAAACCGTATTTTTCATTATAAGTAAGATATTCAGAGTAATAACAAGAGCGAATAAAAAAAAACGAAAGCATATTTAAAATATAGTGAAAGTAGCCATTCCTAATATTTTCAGCTAAAGGAATTCCAAAAAAATTAGTTTGAAAATTTTGAACAAAAGAATGAGAAAAATTTTTGAAATATTTTTTTATTATTTTTGACCAAAAATCACTAAACCATGTCATATGGTTTTCAAAGAGCATATAAAAATATGTGGTCACCTAGTCGAAAAGTTAAAGTAGCCATTTGTAGAGTTTTTTTCGTTGATTTGAAACAAATATTGAAAAAAAATTTGAACGAAAAATAAGGCAGTTTTCCATTATGTTTTGGAACTTTTTATCCAAAATTTCCTATAATTTCTCGAAATTCGAAAAGTTAAATTCGAATCAAAATTTTCTTAAAAAGCCATAATGCAAAAATTCGCTAGTTAACAAAATTGCCTGGATTATGAATCATCACTTTTGATGGTATATTGGGAAGAATATATCAATCAGTAAAAAGTTTTTTTTATCAAGAGATTCATATCGGTATCTGTCAAATTGCACCGAGGCCCTTAAGGAGTGGGTGTCGCTGATTTGAGCCTCTTCCAATGTCATTCCCGCCAACTAGCTAAGGTGATATTTCAAAAACATTTGTAACTAACAGAAACCACTTCGTGGTAATTTTGAACTTGACAGTAATTTGATACAATCCCACCTACGCCAACACCTACGCTTTTAAAAAGCTGCTTAAAAGCAACGCAGTTCGTACCTACTCCTTCAATTTACATCATTTTTATTTTTTTCTCACCGGAGCCTCAACACATATGCATTATTGTTCTTTTACTCGAACTTTGCTTTTGGCGGCCAAAAAAGCCAAAAAACGAAAACAAAAATTATTGATTTTTATTTTTAATGATTATTGAAAGTGCGCTAATTTTTTTGTTTTCTTTTGACGCTACCCGAGTTAAAAATTGCACAAAAAATCCTTAAAAGTGTTTGTATTTACGGAAAAAATTTTGAAAACTTTTTTCCTAGTTTTCTAAATTTTGTCAAAATTAGCCCTAAAATGAAAAGTTGAACATGGCCCCCAAGAGACCCCCCAAATCCAAATTTTTTAAAAAACCTCTAATGATTTGTCAAACCAGTCTCGTGCTTTCAGATGCAGTATAAGCCGAAACTGTATCTTCTAACTGGTGGAGGGAGATACCTTTTGCCTGACCTCCCAAATGACCATTTTCAAACATTTGGCTAAAAATGAAAAGTTGAACATGACCCCAAGAGGACCCGAAGCAAAATTTCAAAAAAAAACTCTCTAATGCATTGTTACAAGTCCTGTGCTTTCAAATGCAGTATGAGTCGAAACTATATCTTCTTAAAACGGTGGAGGAACATACCTTTTGCCTGAGCCCCCAAACTGATCATTTCAAATTTTTTAGTTTTTTTTGGCGTTTTTGGTCCGCCGAAAGCAAAATTTTAAAACAAAAGCAATTTTGCATTATTTGTTTGCTTTTCCGGAGCCTCAAACACAATAATAAAAAATGTGAAATTGAAGGAGTAGGTACGAACTGCGTGTCTTTTTAAGAAGCTTTTTTAAAAGCGTAGGTGTCGGCGCAGGTGGATTTGTATCATATTACTGTTTATTTCAAAATTACGCGAAGGTTTGGTTCTTTAGTTAACAAATGTTATTGGAAATCTTCTTTTGCTAGTTTGGCGGAAATGGCCTCGAAAAGGCTCAAATCAGCGACACCCACTCCCTCAAGGGGATGTGGTTCCTACATTTTTCTGGAGTTATTATATGTCATAAAATGCACCAAATTGATTTGTATCCACTTAAAAAGCAAAATTAACCCGAAAAAAACAAAAAAAAATTTTCGAGAAATTTTTTGGGATTTTTTCAAATTTTTTAATTTCTTTATCTACAAGTCGATTAACTTTTAAATTTGATGAAACTTTGTAATATAATTGACAGTTTTGAAGACATGAAAGAAAGAGCTTCAACTTGAGCCCTTTCAATTTCATCGACAAAAATTCACTTCGTCTACTAAAGTGCCAAATTCTAGAGTTTTTAAGCACTGTAATCAAAAAGTCTTTACTTTCAAAATTATAAAAAATGCAAAAAAAAATCAAAACCTGGGAAGGAATGTTTTACAAGGACGAAAATGTAAAATCAGCGGTTTTCAGGATTCTAAGAAATGTGTGACAAAATTGAAGAAAATCAATTCCTAAAATCTTTAAGTTTACTAAGTTTGCTATGTCTGTGGTGAATATCAAAGCTTTAATTAAAAAACCAGAGACGAGATAGGTTTTTGAAATATGAGAAAAGTGTGCCGTGTTACAGACATGACCCAAGGAGTGTAAGGGCAAAAAAAAAATAATTTTTCCGTCATGCTTATTTTTGAGATTCAAGGTGGGACTTACAATCTTTGTAATGTTTCCCAGGAACTCTGAAATTTTTTCCCATTTCCGCCGAAATTGAAATCCAAAACCTTGGATAAAAGTCCCCCAAATTAAAGGAAACACCCCCATACCCTTTAAGTCTAACACTTCCCCGAAAAAATAATTTTTGACCCAAATCTGGAATTAAAATTTCAAATATGCCAGTTTTAGAAAAGTGTTTGAGTACAATTTGCAAAAAAAATTAGCATTCTGGACATATCTGGAGCAAAAATATTTTTTTGGGAGTGAAATTTCAAAATATCATATTTCGATATTATTATGGTTAAAATGATATGTTTTGAAAAAATATTTAATTTGTGAAAAATCATTGGTCCAGAAGTGGTTACTCTTTTATTACCCTATTTTGGGCCTTAAATATTGTAATTTTAATTTTCCATCATATTTTTTCATTTATCGAGAAAATTGGACAAAAACTTTTGCCTATAAAAAAACGTATTTTTTCTGATATTTTGAACTTATTTATAAATATTTTTTGATTCCCAACAGATATACTCAATCAGACAAAAGTATTGAGTAACACAGAGCACTGCGCAGATATTAAGTTAAACATACATTTTCTTGAGCCTACCATGAGGTAGTATCACGTGGTTTAATTAACCTTGCTTTTCAAAAAAAAATTCTAGAATTAAACATAAAGTTTCTAGAATATGATTTTTTCGAAAATTAAACTCTTCAACTTGATCATAAATGCAAAATTGAAGGTTGATCTCATAAGAGTTTTCTGGAAACAGCGCTCAAAGAAGAGCCTCCTGAAAGGCTCTCGTGCCTCGGCGGAACTTTTTTTTATGCTTCGGAGGGTTAAGGGCCCTCAATTGCGATTAAAGGGCATCTGGTCACGCGTGACCAGAAAGTTACACTGAGAGTTAATTTATCCACACTAGCGCACGATTTTCATTACTCCTTTGCGCATCTGTGTTTTGAAACACAGATTAAATTTACTAGGTATTATCTCAAATACATATGATATTAGATTTTTAAGATAAAACGTTATTGTGGTCACTCTCACCTTTTTTTTTGAGGAAACGGTGTTTTGGTCACCTAAGACTTAAAAACGGAGAAAATCTCGTGTGAGTTTTTCACTCTTAGGTTCATATGCATGACCTCTAATAATTATTCAGATATTGATATTTTTTGTTGCAAATAAACTATGCAAGAAATTATCTATTTTTAGCTCTATACTGCCGTTATTTACGATCAGTATAATTCGTTTTTATTGCTTCTACGACATGGTGCTAACACAAATCTCCTCCAAGAACAACCAGGATTTTCAGATTCAATGATTGAAGGATTATTCAAACATGGCTCGGATATTAACTGGCTCAAAGTAAGAACATTTTTTTTATCAAAAGTTGAAGAATATTTCGTGAAGTATTTTATCTCATTAGACCAAAACTGAAAAATGATCGTATCAAAACAATCATTTTTTAGAAACTGTCTTTATAGTAAGGTAGGAACGTCGTTTTTTTGCTACCGTTTTTTTTTAATAATGTGTAAATTGTAGCCCTCAAAAAAATAATACGTTCAGTACCACCGCCCGTACGGCTGTGCAGTGTCAGATCGACTTTAAACCTTTTTTTCAACCCTTATACATAATGGGACCATCGTCGACGAAGTGATCGCTCAAACTTTTTGCCAAAAATTATTTGTGCGTTTTTTTGGGAATTACAGTACTTATTTTTGCAAAAATCTCAAATCTCTGCAAAACATATTTGAGAAAAAATAAGACTTTTCTTCCATTGCGGTATAGACTATACCGTATAGTCGATCTGCTCCGGAATGTATAATATTGAATAAGGGCCTATACAAAATTAATGTTGTTGAGTCTTCAATTCTCTTGAGTGCCTTCGCGCTGATTGGCCAACGAATAACGCTTCACTTCAGTCTTAATTTGTTGGCCTCCGGAGCACTCTAGCGCTGAAACGGCACATCGTATTGTTTTGGCCTAAGTAGTCTTAGAAAAAAATTAACAGAGATACTTTTTTTGGCGGACACTACTCCCTCAATACCTCCTATGTTTTCAACGTTCAAATAATATAGTTTATTTTGAACTTTTGAACAATTTTTTCTAATCATTAGTGAGATAATTTTCTGAATTTTCACATCGAAGACCTAATTCCGAATTAATAAAAAAAACGTTTTGAAAATTGCTTATGATTAAGGGGGTACTCAACGTTTTTTTATTTCAAGCTAGGGACATGGTAAATGCACCAAATGGCCTCAGGAAGCCTTTTTTCTAAGTATTTTTTTCGGACAAAATACATAAACCTCGATTTAAATGAAAAATGCTAAGAATATATAAAGGTGATTAGCACCTTTTTAGTTTAGTTTTGCACTAGCTTTAATTTGAGGGTACTTTTGGTAAAATCGAATGACAATTATTATCTAGGGAACTTCGAAAATCAATTCCGGGCCTGAAACTAAAAAATGCAGTTTTTCTATTATTTCGTGCCATATAACTTTCAAAAAACAAATTTTTTCCTGAGAAAGTAAAGGAAAAGGACATATCACCTCTTTAAAAACTATTACTCAATTAAAAAAAAAAATGGTCCGAAACCAGTTTCTTAGAAATTTTAGGGTTCCAATTTGGAATTTTGGCGTTTTTATGATTCTAGAATATATCGGACCAAAATTTCGATATCATGTAAGCAAATTGTTTCTTCAGTTAATCATCAGCTTTCACTTGGTGGTATTTTAACTAAATCTGACCAACTTAACTTTTCCAGAAATCTTAAAAATCAACTTCCGGTTTCACCAAATCGCAATTTCTGTGCATAGATCCATAAGACAAAAATATAGAAAAGTAAGAAGATAAATTACTCCAACTCATATTAAATTAAAAAAAAATTGTGTCGAACTGTATTTGAGAAAATCAAGCTCCAAATTTGAAAATCTCAAAAAATTACGGTTTTTTCTGATTCTAGAATATGTCCGATCGAAATTTTCCAAAAAAAATCAAGGTGTCATAAATAGAGTACAGACTGTTATTCTGACAAAAATTCATAAAATTTCAATCAGTTGTTATTGAGAAAAAAGACATTTAAGATAAAATCAGTGTTCTAGAACTCTACCCCCACTTGGTGCTGTAGTGCTTATAAAAAAAAATTTTACCTTAAGTTAATAGCAGAGAGTCAGATCTTCAAATAAATTTCTTCAAAATATTTATAACTTGTTTTGTTCTATTCTGAGACCCGATCCAAGAATACAAGAAACCGGTTGAGTACCCCTTAGCTTATTAAAGCTGGCTTATAGTTCTTTGATTTTTCAAAAAATCCAAAAATCTCTAGTTTAAAACATAGGCAATTCCAAAATGGGTTGCATTTTTTTCGGACCGAATGTAATATGTTTTCCAAGAGCTACAATTCAAATAAATAAAAATTTTAGCGTAACTTTTTTTTAGACACCCGCTGCAGTTTTGACACTCTCATTTGAAGAACGGGAAAGAGATCTCACAAACGGATTTTTGCATCCAACAGACAATAAAAAACTCAAAGATCAAATTTTATTGATTCTCCGACGGATGTCCGGTTATACCGGAAATTGACTGTTAAAAGTTTAAAAAGCCGATTCTGAGAACACCGCACATTCTTCGAAGCCAATTTTTTGGCATTTAGTACAACTTTTTGTCAGAAATTTTTTGGCGGAAATCTTTTTGTCATATGACACCAGTGAAATAGAGCCAATTGTATTATATGAGGAAATGCCACCAGTTGATAACTACTCCTTGGTGTAATGATCAAGATTTTGATGTTTGATGCTGGTTTTCAGGGTTCGAATCCTGGCATATGCATACTTTTTTCTTAATATTTTTTTNCTTGAAGGTGTAATATGACAAAAATGTTATTGCCAAACATTTTCTCTTGAAGAACTACCCGAGTTAGTATATTTTCAGCTTCACAGGTCCCCTAATTTAAGAGATACAAAAAGCTGTAATTTGAACCTTTGGCGGTGTCATATGACGATGATTTTGGCCAAAAATTTTCGACGAAAAGTTGTACCAGATGCCAAAAAATTGGCTTCGAAGAATGTGCGGTGTTTTCAGAATCGACTTTTTTAACTTCTACCGGTTAATTTCCGGTATAACCGGACATCCGTCGAAAAATAAAAAAAATTTGGTCTTGGAGTTTTTTATTGTCTGTTGGATGCAAAAATCCGTTTGTGAATATCTTGTTCCGTTCTCAAATGAGAGTGTCAAAATCTCAGCCGGGTGTTTAAAAAAAAAATTACCTTAGCAAAACATTTTTTGCCGTTCCTACCTTACTTCAGAGTTTCCCTCGTAATCGTCTCATGACTGTTTCAGTTTACTAGCCATAATCCATATTAATTTTAGGCATTATTTGCCGTTGGGATGAGTCCATACCAACGAGTTCCTGCTAGATTTTTCCATTCTAAAGCAGGCAATTCACCCTTATTAGATGAAATAAATCGACAAAAATCGACTGCGAGAAGCTTGAAATTTCAGACTCGTCGGGTTATACGAAAATGTCTACCTACGAAAGTACTTTTAAATATTCCACTTGATTATCCTTCAAGCTTACTGCATTATTTAACTATTCCTGAGATCCTTCGTTTGTAAAATGCTGGATAAAAATAATTTATGGGATTTAATTCAATTTCAATAGATTAATTTGCGCATTTGATCGGTAGGCATTAATTTAGATCACTGTTAATTGGCCTAAAATGTGGTTTGATAGTAAAATTTCAAAATGCAAGATGTTGTACAATGCAGTTGAGGTGATCTGGCTTTTAAAAAATGAGGTCTTTCGTAGGTTATCTTACCAACCAATGACCGCGTCAGATTTTCTCTAGCCTTTTGATGAAGTTAAAAAATCATACCTTTTTGACTTAATTTACTTTTTGTTAATTTTCTTTAATTTTTCGCACCATAATCGACCATCAGAACTCAATTCTTAATTTTTTTGGCGCGCTTTTCACTTATTTAATTTTTAAAATGAATTTATCTTATACAGGGGGAGGACAATATCGCCAGCCCAATATCGCCGAATGTGCTGAAATCGCCGAATTTAACCTACGCAATATCACGATTTTTAGCTTAAATAATTCCTGTTCCCATATCGCCGAAATTGCCCAATATCGCCGAATTTGCCGAAATCGCCGAATTTTTTTGAGGTTTATAATATAAACTTTATATCTCAAATTACTTTGTGTACGTCATGATTGACGTCACTTCCAGGATTGAATTTCCCGAATCTACTCCAATCAACTTTTATTTGATTGCGTTTGATGGAGTAAATTTTACGCATTTTGGTGATTCACGTCATTCAAACCTATCGTGAAACTCCTTATAAAATCAAAAATTGTTTGACATATGACGTCATTTCCGACGCCTACGCGTTTTTTCATTTTTTGAACGAAAACATTTATTTTTGTTCTCATATCGCCGAAAGTGCCCAATATCGCTGAATGTGCCAATATGGCCGAATTTTTTTGCCAAAAAACTTTCGGCGATATTGCCCCCCCCTGTAGAAGGAAATATCAAGCGCGCTCATTGGTCAACATTTGCCCACTTTTTTCTCAAGCTGATTCATAACTCCAAAAATAATACTATCCAGAAAAATGCTTCGACTGCTATTTAATTTTATTAACATCAATATTGTGTAGGTTAATCCGAAAAATGATTCCCAAATCTGTATATTTTCTTGTGAATAGATTCCTTTATATTATTTAACTACTCCAAATATAATATTATTTTCACGTTAATTAAATTTGTTTGTATTTTTGTAAGGGAGTGGCATAAGTCCAGCAGATTGGTACATTTTTTCAGGAGCATGATATCGAAAGAAAAAAAATTGAAATTTATTTTTTTTTATTTTTTATCATTTAAGGGGTGGGTGTCGGTTTTTTTTGAGCCTTTATAGAATTAATTTATGATACATTAATATTCGGTTTGACTTAAAGTGACCAAGGAATCTCCTGGTGCATTATTTTTATCTTATGAGGCAATGCTAGAAACAAGATATCCGTAGGATTTGTCATTTCGTAAGCTAATCTTTTTATTGCGTTGCAATTAACGCCGCGTCTTTAAACCCGGCGTGTTCCAGCTTTTACTTTTAATACATAGAAACCGGTTTTTATTGCCTATGTGATTTATTATGCCTAAAAGAGGAGAAAGATGGTTATTCTCTTTTTCCGATCCCAAAAATGGTGCAGTATATATAATATAAAATTATCGAATTTGCGCTGGATGATTAAACATTTGTAGAGTTAGCTGTAGCTTTTTTTTTATTTCTAGGTGAATCCTCAGCTTTGAACTACGCTAAGTGTGCTCGGATAGACTTTTTTTCTTACGGATCAGGCTACGATTATTTATTTTTGTTTTGTCGAACTATCTTTCGAATTTTCCGGATTTCACTTTCGAATATTTTCAGTTTTCTTGAGACGTCGTGAACTTCGTTCAATTACAAATTCGTTATCTGATAAACTTATTTACCGCAAAATATTATTTATTCTTTCGCTTTATCCGACACGCACGACGGCCTTCATTTCTTTTAACATTTCGGTTCTAAAAGAAGATGAGCTCGAAGTCGAAGGATAAGCTGGTGCAAAATCGGCGTGTAAACGCTGATTCGGATTCTAGAGAAAAAAAGTTGTGTTAAATCGCAAAAATTCCTGATCATCAAATTTTTGGTCTCGTTTTAATTCGCTTACGCTTTGTGTTGTCATATTTTGTAGAGCTTTGTAATTGGGGTTCTCGAAAGCAAGATAGATTTTAGACAACCAAACGTTGTGCTCATGATGAGGAGCTCTCCACGTGGTGGTGTGAAGTCGGTAACAAGAGTTGCTTGAGATGTGGTATCGTTACGAGGAGAGTGCTAGATTCGTACGAGTATCCTCTGATATTTTCGAACTCCTTTAGATTTTGAGTACTGAAGTTTCCGTAGAGGGATGAAAAGGTACAAAGATAAGCGCGGCCACCGTCTCTTGATAAAGTGTTTCATTGCTTCAGCAACGTTTACATTTTTTATTTTTGCTATGGATCATGACGGACTTTAGTAAGTTAGAATGTTACAAACAAGACGCACTTATTGCATGTGTGCTCCAAATTTCCACTTTATCCCTGACTAATGATCTTTGTATTCCAACGGGAACAGATATTACTTAGAGAGTCAGCGCATGTGGTTCGGGTAGTACTCCGGCTAGATTTTAGTTACCTAGAAGTGTCACTCTGCGCGCAAATCTGCTTTAATATCAAGTCTTTGTTTGTCATTTTGAAGAGGGTAAAAAATTGGCAGGAAAGTGCGAGCCGGAGAAAGTATTTTTTAATAAAATAGGTGACGTTAAAAGTTTGCGTTTTGTATATTAAGAAAATGTCCACTGACTATTAAAGACAACTGGCGCCTCTCAGCCGACAGTTTTCTTTGGAAATTTTTTCGAACAAATCGCATAAAATTTTAAAAGATTCGTTGCGGAAAATGGCACTAGCGAGTGCACCAGTCAGGTGAGTTCAAATTTTCATCAACGTTTCAAAATGATAATCGCGCGACCTACCGATTAGTTGACATCGCTGCGATTGGTGATAGTGCCGTACGATTTTAATATATGATGGGTCCTGGCGCAGATTTTTTGGATCGGATGCTTCCACAAGAAATGCCACGAATAAAGAAGAATGTTTTAGACTTGATTTGGGAAAATTTTCATGTAATTTGTCTGAACAAAAGTCGATAAGGATTGAAAATTGAAAAAATGTTGATGATTTTTCAACAGCGCGTCAAGAACACTTGTTATGAATCTCATGGAAGACAAGGTTATAAGTGCTAAGCTCTCTTCATATTGTTGGAGTATGTGCCCAACAAATTTCAGTTATTCAAACAGAGAAAACAATGTTCAATTTGACATGAAACTGTGGAAATTTTCGAATAACTCGCCTTGTCGATTTAGTTTTCACAATCTCTCTACGATTTCAAGAGCTCAGAAACCGAGATCTGATAAGTCCTTTCCTAACAAGAATGAAGAGATGGATCTTGATGGACGTCTTTATGGCTGAACATATTCTTAAATTAGCGGTTCAGGCTAACTATATATGCGCTATGAAAGGAATAGTTATCGCTAGCTTTTACGCTGATTTTCGTATAGTTATGACTTGCTCTCCAGGATGCCGGGGTTTATGCCACCCCCATTAAAAGAGCTGTAGGTAGAATGGTAAGTTAGAGATTCGTCGGCAACCATGACCAATCAAACCAACTCTATTTACTGCTCAAAATAGTAACCGTCAACGAGATGAATCCAACGTTGAAACACACTGGTGGGTTTTTTCTTCTGTTATCTTGTGAAGAAATTTAGTTTCAGAAATTATGCAGAGTAAAGAGCACGAAGCAAAATACTTGGGCATTTCAAGGCAGCACATAAATACATGGCCACGTTGCACGAAAAAAATTCCTACGTATGAGTATTTTAATTGTCAGGTATAAAAGTGACGTGGAATGAGACAAATAGAATAACTCCGAGGATTAGGTCGGGAGCATATGTCCTGTCCTGACGGTGTGTGTGCCTGGCCTCACTTTTTATAATTGGCTGCAGAGAGACTTAGAGAATGGAGTCAGGCAGTAGCGTTACGCTATATGCGGTGGTCCACACAACCCCTGTGGATATGGCCGTGGGAAAGAGGGTGTTTGACAATAATTACAACTTATTTCTCGCAACCTGAAGAAAGATGAGAGAAGAGCGGCCTGATTGGTTTGGGGAAAGCGCAAATGTTGACCAAAGTGGAGAGATTTGGAAAAGTCAAGACGGTTTCTCTTGATATTTTTTATCTGTTTTTTTCGTTTAGAAAATTTTCAGTCTCAACGAAAGAGATCTTATGGCTTCTCGTTAGAATTTTCTGTGAGAATAAATTGTGAGAGTGAGCGTGCCAGAGTCTAAACACAATTGTAGAACGACTGGGAAAAAGCGGTATGTGTATTAGGGCGTTGTGGTTATCATCAAGATGACGTTTATTAGATGTCTAAGTGGTGATCAAAAAAAAATGGACCGGGGGGGGCCGGGTGGCAGTGGCTTGCAATAGGGTGGGATTGGGCGAGGAGTGAAGAGCACAAAAATGAGGGACCTGTATCGAGCAGACGAGCGTGCGAGACATTGTGGAATGGCAAATAGAAGTGAGGAAATGAAGGGCGGTCCCTTTCATGCTGCAAATAATGATATAATAATACGTAGATGAGAAGGCTGAATGACATTCAAAATAATTTGCCCCGTAAGAAACAAGACAGTATTCATGAGACAAATTGTTCCAGACTATCGGAGGCTTGACACAGCCGAAAATGGAAGACTCTTCAACATTGACTTGTGGAATACCACCCCAATTAGGCCCACTTATATGTAAAGAAGGGAAGATGGGCAGGCGAACTTGTAAAGGCGGGGACGGCGGCAGACAAAGAGAGATTGCGCTGGGAACCCATCCAAGAAGGCTTTGTTATGAAAGCTGTGGGCATATGCGAGTTCCAGAAGTTGTCTTGAGGATAACTGTGCCTTGAGCCCGGCTTTTTCTTCGAAACCGTAAGGCCGACGCGAAGCACTTGGAAAGACAACTCAAGTAATTTAAGCGCCCTCTCGTGAAATTTGAGGACCGCTGTTCACTCGGAACCAAATGGTGGAAGGATGGGCCAAGTGGATTGGGGGATTTGTGAAGAAGGCCTAGAGTGATACATTTCAATTTTAGGAAAGTCTGCAAATGTAGAAGACTAGTGAAGCTGTTATAAAAACTCGGAGGGAGAAGGGATTGGAAATGAGATTGGCAAGTTCATTTCGTGAGAACATCGTGCAGAGCCTCTAGGATGTGAGACGCTGGAAAGTATCGACTTCGTATTATATTATTGATTAATAATGATGAATAAACTCCATCAGTTAAGACTATGATTTATTATATTATTATTTTTTCAGCCCGATCTTTTGGTTTCAAGAGATGATCTCTGCGAAGGTGTGAGCGAATAAATTCAGTTTTGTACTAAAATACATTTTAATTACTGCGTGTCTCCCCGATAAAATCGATCATACTAAATCCAGTCGGCCCAGGGACTATACGTGATTTGGTATACGTTATTATTCTGTCAGGAAAGGCCTATTAGAATGTGGGATGGGGTTAAGTCGGCTTCAAAGATGTCACCTAGGAGTCTGGCAGAAAAGAATTTTAGAAAAGTCTTATTAATTTTACCCAGGTAGGGATAAATGCAGAAACCGGCTTGGCCGAGTCAGCCACTGGTACATTAATGATCGTAAGTCGATAAGTCTTGTCGAATCGGTGAACAAGGCTGGGATGATGGATTCGATCACCAATTTCCAACTAATAAATGCTGGGGTCCATTATTTACCAGGGTTGTAAGGTTTTTCCTGTTGGGCGTTTTTTCTAAGATTGGTTCGACTTTGAAGTTACGCCCGGCGGTTTATTGTTCGAGATCTGATGAGAGCGTAAGGGGTTTCGTGGCCGGAAAACCGTTCGCAATCTAGCGGTTGTCTCATCGCTATCCAATTATGAAAAAGAAGAGGACAAGAATGGCTAATCGTGAACACTCATGATAAGGTCGATAAATACACGATCATGACGCGTGATTACAAATTATGTACAATGTTTAATTGATGCGGTATTCAGAAGTTTACTGCATCCGGGGAGCCCTCGGCTCCGAACTCGGAGGCTGATGAAGACCCCAGCAAAAACAGAGGAAATCAGGTCTGCGTGAAGGATCGGGGTGGGGGTCGGAGACAGATCGGTTTCTCTTAAAACGTTGGAATGGCCGTCGGGCTCAGATTTTTCCAATTCTTACGCTTGAACTGGACTCGGTCGTGCAGAGCTGCCGAAACTGACGAAGAAGAAGTTTTGATACAAAAAATTTAAAACCTTAAGGGTGATAATACCGGAATGCATGAGAGTCGTCCAATAGTAGGCTTACGAGAGACAATAGATAATCCAGATCTCAGCTTGTTTATGCCCTCTAATTACTACGTTATAGCTGAACGATTTAAAGTACTGTTCAGCTCATAAGATTTTAAATGCATTTAAGGAAAGATGTTGAGTTCGGGGTATTTCGATCGCGTTTTGGGACAGATTGTTAACAATATTGAAACAAAAAAGTCGTAAGCTCTATGAAAATATTTCTGCGTTTTTGTGATCCAAAATTTCCTTTTGTTATTAGATAAGAGCTGAAGAGTGGGGTCAATAAAAGCCAAAAAATAGCCGCTTTTACTTTTTTCATGGGGATGCCCTACAGCCTGGAGCGTGTTTCTGACCGTAGCTGTCCTTGAAAAATCATAAAAATCATTTATCTCTTGTTCGACTTTTTTATTGAACGTTCTTGTCAGAAAGTTATGAAAGCTGTCCCACACATCATAGCCACGAAGGCTTTGGTTATTTTGTGGTTATTGTTGAACTTATTAAAAAATCATGCCGATCACGATATTAAATGTGTTTGGCATTCTATTCAAATACGCGAGAATGTCCGATAATCGGTAGATCGCGCGGATCTCTTCATTTCGAAGTAGTTGAAAAAGGGCTACAAAACTCTAATAATTGTACAGAAAAGGTCTGCTTACCCTTAAGAAAGTTGAAACAGCTTTATCGGTAATTTCAAGAAGTTGATTAGCTACAATGAAGAAGAGTTCATGAATGAAGAGATTGACATTGTTACAGAATCTGTCATTAAAGCGCATTGGATAGACAGTCATGCCGGAAATATTTCAAATTTGAAGACTTGCTACCCTACAAGATCACTTTCAGCTGGCTTATGCTACATCAGATTAGCATAAACTAATGAAACCGTTTAGGGCTTGGAGTAGTCGACTTCTCTACAATTTCCATGCATTACAAAACTCCGAAAAATGTCTTAAAATTTTCTCGCCGGCTGGTTAATGAAGATGCTTTATGTATGAGTGTAATATACCAAGGATACTTTTAAGCAGATTCCTTGAGGGATGGAGGACAGCGAACTGGGCCGAAAATAATATACTGAGCAACCAGAGTCTAGGTGCATAGCATAGCATATTCAAATGATGATTGTCATACACATGTTGCTTAGAGTACAGTGATCGAGTAATTTTTAGACTGAGGACGTATTAGCCGTAGACCCTAGAAAGTGTCTTCGAAAATTTAAAATCGAAAGCGGAAACTTTGTCTGTACCGCGGCACCAGAACGGTGAAAAAATTCTTAGGGATTTAATTGAAACTGTGAGGAAATTTCACAAAAATCAGAAACACCAGTAGGCACTTTTTGAGCAAAGAACATAGGTTTGTCTTATGGGTTCGGCTTTGTCGCCTAGTTAAGCAACTTCCTAGGGTCAAACATAAGAGACAAACCATTGTATAGGAACATTATGAAGGCAACGGGAAAATTGTTCGTTACACACGTTATCCGATCGGATGTTCTATAATAATATACGAAAAAGCTCAATCCGACAATTTTGATAAGCAAGTAAACAACTTTGAATGAACAACTATTTACACTAGACAAAATGTTAATGTAGAAGAAAAGCTACTTTATCTCACTATGGTTATTTTTATTAACAAAAACATTCTCTTGAATTTCTAAATCCCGAAAAAGATTCAGTACAGACACATTTTAGACCTAATTTCGAAAGAGCTATAGTTTGGACGAAATATTACTAATAGGGGGAATTATACAATATTCATCGGGAATATCATTCCTGCAGCTAGATGAATGTTTTGAGAATCTTTAGACGATATTAAGAGAGTTTATGCAAGAACTATCTTATCCGGAACGTTAGTTGACTCCAAAATCAATTTGTTTTTGCCACAGATGTCCAAAAAACAGACCTTCCGTGCCATTTAAAATACCATCGCTGCTCTAGAATACGTTACCCCTTATGTTGTGTTACATTCGCTGATTTCGACGAACATTGCAGAAATACTACCCTATTCATTTAAATACTTATAGATATATAGGTCTGTGAAAGTAAGAAAAAACTATTCGGATATCATGGCTAAAGCCCAAAATTGAACAGTTTGAAACTTCTAATCTCATTTACAGAATTTACCTTGCCTTATGTGTTATTTCTATATTGGCCAAACGTTTAGAACTCTCAATCATTCGTGTTGATGAAAATCCAACAAATGCAGTTATCGAATATCATGTGGCCCATGAACTGTCCTGTGACATTTATACGAAAATGCAGCAGAACAATGTGTAACGAACAATGCCACATTAGGACCCTTAAAATATAGTAGGTTGCGCTTCTTTTAAAACTTATTTCGAATAATAGAAGAGGCTACAAAATGATTTATAATGGGTAGAACGGGGCTATTTTATTAAACACAAAAGACCACTAATTAATAAACAAATGACCAATGACTCTTTGGCTTTTTGCATTGTTTTGACAGTGGGACAAAAAATTATTTCTACTGCAGAAATCAAAAAATCTGGTTGTCTTGAAGACAATTATTTTCGATTCTTTGAAGTGAAAAACTGTTTACCCTGAATTCTCCAGTTTATTTACATCAGAATCTCTTGCATGAAAATGACGATACTTCTCGTTTTTTGATCATATTTTTTTGTACTGTTTGCTCGAATTTCAATAGAATAAACTGAAGTAGGTTAATTTTAACTAGATTCATATGTCTGACAAATTTTTAGTATTTCGTAAAGTACTTCTTATGCTGTTGGGTTTTACATGTGAAAAATACGTTAATCGTTAGTGAGTTAATAACAACTATGAACCGCTTATTTTTAAGCAAACTGTCTTTGCATTGAATTTTGTCTCTAGCACTATTGACTGTGCACTTCCGAACTAAGTGCTATTGTGGTTCACCTTCATTCTTTATTTATGTATATCTGATTTTGGTTACAGTGTGAAAAATTAATCCTTTTTAATTTGGGATGGCCTATTTGTCAATAGGGGTGTCCTCTTTTCGTTTTAAGCTCGTCAGAACACATGTTTATTTCTAGAGGTAGATCGTATGAGGTGGCAGAATTTAATGTGGTCATATTATTATATGTTCACTCAAATTAAGCACCTGGTTATTTATCTTTTTTGCACAATTTTGTACTCTTTTTTGATCATGAAGAGCGATTGGACTCTGTGAATTTAGAAAAATTGTGAGATGTACTAGAGAGAAGTCTGAAGGTGGTTTGGTTAGTATATTTTTTGCGGTCTATTAGAAATTGTCCGAACTCTTATCAGTGAGTTCTTGCGGGTGTTATGAGTCGAGGACTAATTTGAATCTGTAATGCGTTCAGGATCGAGTGCCCTTAGACGCATTAGAATGCTTCGTCAATTGAATACGAATAGGAGTGTGTGATTTAAGTTTATAAGACCCAATCATCGAAGAGAAAAGAATTGTTTATCGGAAATTTGGCATTTTTTCGTTTTGTTTCTGTGAAAAGTATTCTTTAACAAGGTGAAGTTAAAAATAACGTTGTGCTCCCGATTGAACCATAAAAATGTCAACCCGGATATCCCGTGCACGTAAAATGCGCTCCTACTCTCGAGTGCTTCACTGGCTATTTATTTTGGAGCCGTAACTTATCGGTCGAAGGATAAGATCGGGAGGAGTCCGTTTATTCTGATTGTACGAGCAATGTTTTTGTGCCAAAGTGGACCAAAAAAAAATGCCCAGTATGTTCTGGAGGTTTTGTGAGCGGGCTGGGAAATTGCAAACAACGCTGCGCAGATGGTCGGAGGTTAAGCGATTGTGGCGTTAGAAGTGACGTTTGATCACAATTGTGAGGCGCCTTTTGCAAATATATCGTAGGAGGAGAAAGATGTTGAAGATCTGCTAATTGTGTGAGTTAAAATTGTCGGGTTGATGTTGGCGTTCTAGCAACTTGTTTCGGTTGTAGCCGATCAAAGTACAAAATGCTCACGAAAGAAGCTTGGCATACTTCCTTTGGCGTGATCTAATGTAATGTTGTGCAGGCTCCAATTTGAGCCCCGGTATACCGGGGTGCTGGGAAGGAGCTAGTTTTTGCAGTTTGNTCAAAGATGAAAACCCGAACTCAAATCTTTCCTAAAAAGGATAAAAATGATCTTATGACGCTGAAACATATTTAAATCGGTTCAGCTAACTATAATAAGCATGAAAAAATATGCTGACTTACTATTTTCGTAAGTTATATTGACTCCAGGATGCCGGGTTTATGCCACCCCATTAAAGCTGGGTAAAATGAAAGATTCAGGCCAAACCAACCAATCCAACCAAAATGTATTTATGCTCAAAATATAACTCAAAATGAATCCAAGTTGAAACACACTGGAGTTTTTTTTCTGTTCAGTCTTCGTGAAGAAATTTCAAAATGTAGCAAAAAAGACGAAACAATAATAATTTACGAAAAAATTTATATAATTTTATTATAAAAAGTGACGTGGAATGAGACAAATCAGAATAAATCCGATGATTATTCAAGAGTATTCCGTCCTGCGTTTTCATGTACTTTTTAAATTGGGCTGAGGGCTGGGATTGGATAAGTAGGTTGACGCTATGGACCAATAATATGGCGTGGGAAAATTTGACAATAAAATTACAGAATTAATTTCTCCAACCAAAAAAATAGGAAAACGCTGATTGGTTGTGGGAAAGCCAAAGTTGAAAAATGGAAGATTTGGAAAAGTCAAAGAAAGTCAAAGTTTTCTTTGATTTTTTTCTGTTTTTCAGTTTAGAAATTTCATTCCAAAAAGAGCTTATGGCTTCGTTAAAATTTTCTTGAAATAATTGCTGAGAACATGCCAGAGTAAAAACAATGTGAAGACTGGAAAAATAATTTGGTTGTTTCATAAATGAAAGGTTTTATTTATAAATGGTGATCAAAAAAATGGAGTGGATCATATTTGGCAGATGAAATCACAAAATGAAGGAATTATGACAGAAGAGCGAAATTGTGGAATGGCAAAGAATGGAAAAAGGCGGTCTTATCATGGCTGCAAATAAACTAGTAATAATAATAATAATGAAAGTTGGTAATACATTCAAAATAATTTGCCCGTAAAAACAAACAATTCTGAGCCAAATTTCAACTCGGAGGCTCACACAGAAAATAAATTTCAATCTTTTTGTGATACCAAATAAGGCCAAATTATATTAAAAAAAATGGACAATTGTAAGGGACGCCAGGACAAAAATTCGTGAAACGATCCAAGATATTTTTATAAAGTCTGGTTATCATAAAATTCTGACAGATAATTTCCTTAGCCAGGTTTCTCTAAAACTGCACTCGAAAACTTGGAAGAACAAACTAAATATTAACGCCCACTCTCGTAAATTTGAGGACGTTTACTCGAACAAATTAATCCAAGTGTTTAATTTTTGAAGACTAATGATACATTTAATTTAGTAATCTAATGTAAAATATAACTTTTGAAACTCAAAGTTGATGGAATTGCATTATTTCTGAAACATTGCAAGCCTCTAAGATGTAGACCTAAATACACTTTTTTATTATTGATATAATAAAAATGAATAACTAAATCAGTTAAACTGATGATTTTATATATTATTATTTTTTCGAGCCCATTTTGGTTTCAAGAATGTTTTGCGAGGAGTGACAGAATAAATTCAGTTTTGTGACTAAAATACATTTTTATATTATGCATTACAACAATAAACATGAATTACTAAATCAGTCAAACTGATACTGATTTTATATTATTATTCTGTCAGAGCCTATAAATTATATGCTATAATGGTTCAAAGAATGTCAACTAGGAGTCTGGCAGAAGAAATTTAAAATTTTTAAATTTTACCACGTGATAAATCGAAAACTGTCCCATCAAATCAATATATGGAAGGACAAGTTTTCAAATAATAAACGGTATAATTCATACCATATTATATGGTCCATATATACAGGGTGTAAGGTTTTTCCTTTCTTTTTTCTAAATTGGATTCACTTGATTCCCGACGTTTTGATTGGTTGAATCTGAGAAAGACGTAGGTTTTTGCCGAAATTAACCGTTCACATTAGCGTTCTCATCGCTATCCAATTTGGAAAAAAGAAGGGAAAAATCTTACACCCTGTATATATAAAGAATCATGACGTATTACGAATTTTAAAAATAATTTAATTGGATCGGATCAGAAGTTTTGATTCGGGACTCGGTCGAATCGGCTGAGTACCCCACAAAAGAAAGTCAAGTCGGATAGGATCGGTGGTCGAACATGGTTTTCTCTAAAAAGTTGAATCCGATCGGCTCAGATTTTCCAATTTTCGCTGAACTGGACTGGTTGAAGTCCAATAACTGAAAAAAAAAGTTTCTGTACAAAAAAAATTGAAAACGCTTAAGGGGGTGGCATAAACCCGGAATCATGGAGTCAATATAACTTACGAAAATAGTAAGTCAGTATATTGTTTCATGCTTATTATAGTTAGCTGAACCGATTTAAATATGTTTCAGCGTCATAAGATCATTTTATCCATTTTAGGAAAGATTTGAGTTCGCGGGTTTTATCTTTGAAAATTGTAAAATTTCGAAAAAAATCAAAGATTTGAAATCAAATGACATTTGATTTTCGGCAATTTTCATCTTTTGTTTTAATAACTGAAATCTGTGGGTAAAAACCAAAAAAAATAGCCCGCTTTAACTTTTTCATGGATCTACATATTATTCGACCGCGTTTGAAAAATAAATTTTATTTTGACATTTTTATTGGACTTTTCAGAAAAAATGAAAAAAGCTTTCCAACCAAATCAGTCAAATAAATTTTTTATTTTTGGTTTTTTGAAACTCGTCTATTAAAATATAGGCAGAACTCATCATATTAAATGTTTTGGCATCTATTAAATCGCCGAATGTCAACTAATCGGTAGATCGCGCGATTATCATTTTCAAGTAGATAAAAAGTAGACTTAATAATTGAAGAAAAGTCTGCTTACCTTAAAAAAGTTAAACAAGCTTTATCGGATAATTTCAAAGAAGTTATTAACTACAATGAAAAATTCATGAATAAAGATTTGGACTTGTACAGAACTCTTCTTAAATCTACATTTGGTAAGTCAATGCCGAATATTCAAATTTTGAAACTTCACCCTACAACATCACTTTCAGATGCTTATGGTACAGTCAAATTACATAAACCAAATGAACCTTTAAGATTAATAGTGACTTCTTACAATTCCATGATTAAAAACTCCGAAAAAATTCTTAAAAATTTTCTCAAGCCGCTTGTTAATGAATGCTCTTATAGTATGAAAAATACAAAAACTTTTAAACAAATATTTCTTGAAGATAAGAAAAAATTCATACCTGAGCAACATTCTGTGATAAGCATAGATATTCAAAATATGTTTGGCTCAATACATGTTGTTAGAGTCATATCAATAATTTTAGATAAAGTATACCTAGACCCTAAAAAGTTCTTTAAATTTAAAAATGAAAGCGGAAATTTGTTACCGCCACCAGAACGTGAAAATTTTTAAGAATTTTTATTGAAAACTTTGAGAAATTTCACAAAAATCAGAACACCAGTAGGCATTTTTGAGCAAAAACAAGGTTTGTCTATGGGTTCGGCTTTGTCGCCTATGTTAGCAAATATCCTAGTCAACAATTAAGAACAAAAAATTGTTAAAAATTTTGAAGAAACGGGAAAAATTGTTCATTACACACGTTATGTCGATGATTCTATAATAATCATACGAAAAAGCTCAATTCGACAATTTTTGAAGCAAATAAACAACTTTGATGAAAAACTTGTATTTACACTAGACAAAATGAATGTAGAAAGAAAGCTTATTTATCTCTACATGCTTATTTTTATTAACGAAAAACATTCTCTTGAATTTATAAAATACCGAAAAAATTCAGTAGACACAGTTATAACTAATTTCGAAAGAAGTATAGTTGACCGGAAATATACTAAAGGGGGAATTATAACAAATATTCATCGGGAATATCATTCTAGCAGCTCAGATGAATTGTTTTTGGAATCTTTAGACGAATTAAGAGAAGTTTATGAAAGAAACTCTTATCCGAAACGTTNGATTTCAAAAAAACAGAACTTGTGCCATTTAAACATACCATCGTGCTAGAATATACTTCACCCCTTATTGATAGTTACATTCGTGATTTGACCGAAAAAATGCAGAAATACCTACCATCATTTAAAATAAATATAGCATATATAGGTCTGTAAAAGTAAAAAAACTATTCGGATTCATGGCTAAAGCCAAAATTGAAAAGTTTGAAACTTCTAATGTCATTTACAAATTTACTTGCCTATGTGGTAATTTCTATATAGGCCAAACGTTTAGAACTCTCAATATTCGTGTTGATGAAAATCACAAAAATGCAGTTTCGAATATATGTGCCCATAAAGTTTCCTGTGACATTTATAAAAATGCAGCGAAAAAATTTGTTGACGAAAATGCACAAAAAATTAGGGACCCTAAAATAGCTAGGTTTGCGTTTTTTAAAACTTAATTCGAAATAATAGGAAGAGGCTACAAAACTGATTATAATAGGGTAAGAACAGGGGCGTATTTTATTAGAACAAAAAGACCACTAATTAATAAACAAACTGACCAATACTCTTTTAGGCTTTTTTAGCATTTTTTTGAAAGTAGGGACAAAAAAAGTAATTTATACTGCAAAAATATCAAAAAATCGGTTGATTTGAACAATTATTTTATTCTTTGAAAGTGAAAAACTGTTTAATCCCGTGTGAGCACAGAAAAAAAGTTCCGCCAAGGCACCGACACCTATATAGGTGGACTGCTTCAACCGCCTTATTACAGAAAGCCCAAGGTAGTTAGAGTTTCAGTTTTTGCATAAGGAAGTTTCAAACCGATATATTTTTGCATCCGACATTTGATAATTCTAGAATTTAGATTTTTAGTTCTAGAAAATTTACTTTGATAAGGGAGCAAGGCTACAGCATATCACGTTGATACAAGCTCACAGTGGTGTTCACCAAATTATTTTGGTATTGGAATCGATGCACAAGCGATCTGACCTATGTCATTCGCTTTTTTCTGATTTTGATTTATATATCAATCAAAAATTATTTAAAAATAGGTCTAAAATTTTGATGAAAAAATCACAATTTTTTATAAAAAAAAAGTGATTTTCCCTATGAAAGCAGATTAGTACACTTCTGATATTATTTTTGGGTCAATATACTAATCAAGTGACTCTGTGGGCAATATTTAATTGCTTGAATTAATTTTTTAATAATTAAAATATTTTCGTGAAATACTTAAAATTGAAAATTTTGAAATATCACTTTTGAAAAAAAATATCTGTTCCTGTTTACCAATTAATCTTTGTTTTGAGTGTCAACCATGGACAAAACACTTTCCTAAACACTGGCTAATTTCAAATTTTGATTGACTTGATAGGTCGCATTTGTTTTTTTTTAGAAGTAAAAGTTCAGAAAAAAATCGCAAAAAATCAACCTCACCGTAATATTTGAACAAAATTTGCTAAAAAAAATAAACTATTTTTTCGAATTCGCCGCAAAATTTTTTATGATGTATTCGAAGGGCTTTCCCCCGATGGTTTTTTGCATATTTTTATGTTTTATATGCGAGTCCCTATTATAGGTGTTGTGCTCACACGGGGTTGGGGGGTATTATCTGTTCTGATTAATAAGGCCTTTTTAGAGGCATTAAATCTCAATTGATACGAGGTTGATAATTTAGTGTTACTAAACCGTCATTCAAAATTTTTTTTTTTTCGAATTTTGATTTTTTTCTGTGTGTTTTCTGAAGATTGTTTTTAAGTATAACTGCAGTTAAAAAACGTTTTGCTCGAATTTGACACATAAACTTCCAAAATATCAACTTGACGTAAGGCAATTTTATCATCAGTGTTTTCACTGGCTTTTCTTTTGAGCCTTACTTTCGAAGAATCGACACTTTTTTTGGAATTTTTGGAAAGACACAAAACTCATATTTTCAGAGTTTTGAGGCTGGACAATTTGCAAAAAAGCCGTGGTCGATTACAATTGTTCTTAGGAATACTTGATCAAAATTTGAGCCATTTTGCAAATATATCGTAGGAGGAGAAAGATTTTGAAGTCTGAAATTGTGAAAAATTGTCGGTTATTTGGCGTTCTAGAATTGTTTCGTAGCCCGATCAAAAAAAGCTCACGACAAAAGATTGGCATACTTCCGTTGCGTGATCTGTGAAATTTTGAGCTCAATTTGATATACCGTCTGGGAGGAGATAGTTTTTGCAGTTTGGTAAATGACCTCTTGTTACGATACTGTACCTATCGGTGTAATGGTCAAAAATATTTTGTGATACATTTTTTCAAAAGATGAAGGATAGATCTACAAATCACCATTTTCGGTTTTTCTCATGAGCTCTTAGTTTTCAGAATATATCACCGTGAATATATCAAATCGGCCAGATAAACCCCCTTAATACCCCCTTTAATTTACCCTAAATACGATTTTGCGAGGAATTTTGTCTATTTTTAATATATTCTCAAATTTCGACTTTCAGGAAGCCTAGGACAGCCTATGATCCTTTTTGGAAATTTCATCAAGATTTTTAAAATCTTTGCGGTCGATTTNTCTTATTGGTCGCACCTTGCCAAAAGGTGGCGCTGCACTAATATTTTTTAAAGGCCTTTGAAATTGCATTTTAAGATCATAAAAATAATGATGACAAGCTAGAGAAATAACAGAAATAAAGAATTGCAAAAATTTGTCCGTAAGTGGCTTAACAAAATTATTTAAATTTATAGAAACGTCAAAAAATGCTAAATTACTTTTTTTATTTGATAATAAGTTAATTTGAAATAGTAAATTTCTTAGCTAACTTTTCAAGATAAATAAAAAAATCGAGTTTTTAGTTTATTTTTTTTAGAAATATTACTTAAAATTTGCGCAAATCAAGTCCAAAATTTTTTATTAATGTTTTTTTCAATTTTTCTTGAAAAATCAGGCCAAATCAGTTGTGTTTTTGAACTAATGATGAAATTTACAACACTTGCTTGTGACACCAGTTTGTGCCATTTGGCACACGATTTATAAATTTTTTATTAATTTCAAAAAATCATAATAAAATTACGGGTGTTATAGGCTACTATTCTTGACAAAGTCAGCAGATTTTTAAATATTTAAACGCAATTGAAGGTCAATTTTTTTTTCCTAAAAAGCTGTTTTTCTCTTTTTTTCATGGAGAAAAAACTTTCATATTAAATAAATTCTTTATGTGGATAATGATCCTCCCACTAACTAGTGCATTACACTCGAAAATGTCTGAAGTTTATAAATATCACCTTTAAAAAAATCCCACATCGGGTCAAGTCGGAAATGAAGTTGTAATAAAAAGTGGTTTTTGATATTTTTACAGATACTTAAGTATGTTGAGGAATTAAAAATAAAAACGTTTGCAAGAATGAAAACCTTTATTTAAAATAAAAAAATTTCACATTTTTATCTTTCAAAAATTTTTCTTTCAAAATCACTCATAAAAAATGTACCAATCTGCCACATCGCTGCTACCTCCTTAGACTCGGCATGAACCACAGAAACCATTATATTTTTATGGTTTTTGTTCAAAATATTTTTGGGTTTCGGACTATTTCTTGTCTAGAATTGCGACATTCTGAGTAGCATCAAAACAAAAAGCGATTCGTCGAGACTTGAAGTGATTTGAGACCAGATTTGAAGTTTTTTGGTGGGGAGTACATGTATGTTTTCAAATCCCCTCAGTCTCCTCGAACTCACTCGATGTGTTGTTTTTCACATTCTCAATAGATCACAATTAAAAAAATGATATTTTATATGAATTCAATTTATTTTTAAAATAAATACCTTTCAAGGCATTTTCTTGGACTGAGATCAATGACTCTCAGTATTTAAACATACGGTGCTCGAATTTGACGCCACTAATTGTTTCAAAATATCGACTTGACGGTAAGCAACTTCTCATCATGTCTTCACTGGCTTTCTTTTGAGCCTACCTTTCGAAAAAATCGAAGCACTTTTCTTTTGTCGGAAATTTTGGAAATGACCAAAAAATCATATTTCGAGTTTGAGCTGGAAATTGCAAAAAAAGCTCACTGATGTCGATTACATTGTTCTAGGATACCTTTGATCAGAAATTGAGCCATTTTGCAATATATACGTAGGAGGAAAAGATTTTAAGTCTGAAATGTGAAAATTGCGTTATTGGCTTCTAGATGTTTCGAGCCCTATCAAAAAAGCTTCACGACAAAATTGCATATTTCCGTTGCGTATCTTGTGAAATTTGAGCTCAATTGATACCGCTGATGAGAGATAGTTTTTGCCAGTTTGTAAATGAACCTCTTTACATACTGTACCTATCGGTTTTAAATGCGTAAAAAATTTCTGTGATACATTTTTCAAAGATGAAGTATAGATCTACAATTCACATTTTGCGTTTTCTCAGAGCTCTTTTTTCAGAGATATCACGTGATATATTCATCAATCGCCAGATAAACCCCCTTAATACCCCTTTAAATTTACCCTAAATACGATTTGCTGAGGATTTTGTCCTATTTTAATATAATTCTCAAATTCGACTTTCAGAAGCCTAGGACAGCCTATGATCCTTTTTGAAATTTCATCAATTATTTTAAAATCTTTCGTATCGATGTTACCCTAGGCCACAAAATATTTGATGCTTACGCCCACGAAAAATTTGCCCGAAAGCCACGTGAATACCTAGATTAACCTCAAAAAAATTATTTTCAGTCAAAAATTTTTCCACAGACAGAATTAGGACAGGTGTGTATTTTCTGTGCCTTGTCCATGTCCTATCCTACGCTGACAGAAACTTAGGACAGTTTTAATATTTTCTTCCTTGTTCCTGTCCTGAAATTCAGGACAGACAGACGGAACAGGTGGACAAGTAAAGAACATATTGCCGAACCCCTGATGCCACCCCTTAAGGGTAGCAGCGATGTGCAGACTGGCGTCAATTTAACTTACGAAAATTAATTAGTTGGCTTATTTTTTTGTCTTATTATTGGTTGGCTGAACCAGAATAAATGTATTTATCAGCTCATCAAAATTTTTTTATCTATTAAGGAAAGACTTGAGGTTCGAACTTTTATTTTTGATTCCGTCAAATAGTTCAAAATTCCAAACATTAATAAAATTTCACGCATTTTTCACCCAAATTTCTTTATTTTTTCTTGAATCTGTGAATAAAAACAAAAAAAAATGCACTTTAACTTTTTTTCATGCATGTTTACCTATTTCTGAATGCTGCTTTAAAAAATCATAACATGTTCATTTGGTCATTTGTTGATATCGACCTTTTTAGAAATATTATGATTACTTTTTCTGGCAAACAACGTCAAATTTTTATTAATGTTTTTTCAAAATTTCTTGAAAAAATCAGCCGAATCAGTTTGTTGTTTTCTTATATCTATTTTTTCCGTATTTCAAACCATGAGGTCCGAATATCGTTCTGAACACTGATGAAATTTACAACACTTGCTTGTGACACCGTTTGTGCCATTTGGCACCAATTTATAAATTTAATATTTCAAAAATCATAATTAAATTTCGGGTGTTATAGCTACTTTTCTTCAAAGTCAGAGAGTTTTTAAATATTTAAACGCAATTGAAGGTCATTTTTTTTCCTAAAAAGCTGTTTTCTCTTTTTTTCATGAAAAAAACTTTCATATTAAAATTCTTTATTGGATAATGATCCTCCCACTAATTAGTGCATACACCCCAAAATGCTGAAGTTTATAAATATGCCTTAAAAAAAATCCACATCGGGTCAAGTTGGAAATGAAGTTTAATGAAAAGTGGTTTTGATATTTTTACAGATACTTAAGTATGTTGAGGAATTAAAAATATAACGTTTGCAAGAATGAAACCTTTATTTAAATAAAAAAATTTTCACATTTTATCTTTCAAATTTTTCTTAAAATCACTCCGAAAAAATTACCAATCATCCAGTTTCAGAAACGATATTCATACCCTTCCATTAGGTAATACGCGAAATCAATAGTACAAAAAATACACAACTGATCGCCTGATTTTCAAGAAGAATTCAAAACACCATATAAAAATTTGCGCACTTTATTTGCGGAAATTTTTCATAATATTTTTTAAAAAAGCTCACAAAAATACCAACGATGAACATTGTTATATATGTTTGAACAGCAGTCACAACATGATATGTAAACATGCATGAAAAAAGTTTAAATGGCAACTCTTATTTTTCGTTTTCATTCACAGATATTTGATAACAAAAAATATTTGGGTGAAATTGATGCAGTGAAATTATCGATGTTTTTTTGAATTTTTTGAAAAATTTCGAATTCAAAAATAATTAGTTTAACTCAATCTCCTTTAAAAGATGAAAATATTTGTAATGATGCTCGATACATATATTCTTTCAGCTAACGTTAAAAGCAAAAAAAAATAACTCCAACGAATATATT
>SCLH01002203.1:30032-52468 GCA_004367855.1 Oikopleura vanhoeffeni | reverse complement strand
TCTAACATTCCTAAGACCCTCCTATGCCCACTCTCAGGCCGCTTTATATATATATAAATATATATTATATATATGAAAGAAAAAATGTCGAAATTTATTTTTTTACTTTTATCTTCAATTAGAAAGCTGTTCATTCTTGCAAACGTTTACATTTTTATTTTCTAACAAACATAACTACAGTATTATGTACAAATATAAATAAACACTTTCACTGTACATCATTTCGAGACTAAACCCGACCATAGAATTTTTTTTAAGACGATATTAATAAACTTCAGCCAGTTTCTGGTGTACTGCGCTAAAAGTAGCTTAAAAATTCTGCCACATTCAAAAATTCTTAAATATAAAAGTATTTTTTCATGAAAAAGGTAAAAAATGGCATAAAGTCAGGAAACAAACAATTTGATATTAAAAGAATGTCCTGGATATCAAAAAATGCGCGCCTACTACACCCAAAATTTTATTGAAAAATTTCTTTCAAGCAAAAGATTTTTAAAGAATTGTAGTGGCCGAATGGCACTTATCCGAGTGCCCAAAAATTCAAATCCAAACATTTAAAAAATGATAACGGGCGCCGGCACTACCCATAAGTTGACATACTAAGAATTATAGATACCAGTAACATTAAAAAAACGAATCTGCCTGATTTGTATGAAGAATTCAAAAAACATAATAAAAATTTGTCTTGATGCGGAAAAATTTTCATAATATTCTAAAACAATTCGATATGAATAAATAAAATTGACGAAGATAACAATCCAAATGAATGATTAAAATTTTCATGATTTTTTTCAAACAGCGGTCATAAAAATATTTAGCATTCATGAAAAAAGTGAAGTGGCCATTTTTTTGTTTTTACCTACAGATTCGAATAAACAAACAGAAAAAATTTTGGACGGAAAAATGCGGGAAAATTTTCATAATGTTTCAAATTTTTAGAGAATGTTTTACGATTTCAAAGATGAAACCGAACTCAAAATATTTTCTAAAATAGATAATAAAATGATTTATTTCAAGCTGAAACAATTTATATCGTTCAGGCTAACTATTATACAGCATAAAAACAGTTACTGACTTACTGTATTTGCGTAAGTAGTATGACGTCCAGTCTGGTCGATGTTTATGCGCACCCCCTTAACCAAGTCGGTTGTCATTTCTAACACACAATCCAACTGTTGCTGAGAAAAAGGTGACCATTTTGAGCTGGAAATAATGACCCGTGAAATTTGGTTAATTATGAATTTATTTTAAAGCAAAATTACTTTTATTTCCAAACTTCGGCCTCATTTTTTTGTTCCACATCTTATTCATTGTTTGACTGTCGACTAAAACATAAATTGTGGAGGAACGAGAGGTTTAAATTTCTACTTTTCTTAAATTAAGGGGTGAGAAGTCGCAAAACCATAGTGATAAAGCTATTCATCAACTCAATTTTAAATGAAATAACTCTTGATCAAAAATATTTGGCGAAACTGAATCGATTGCGCCTAATTTCGGATGAGAATACATTCATAATGATTTACTTCCTCGCAACCGAAAATAAAAAGCCGACCCTCATATTTCTTATCGGTTAACAAGAATGATACTTCCAAGCATGCTAGAGAAATAGAATAACTTTGTTTGAATTTCCTGTAAAAAATCTGAGTTGGAAATCACATTTAATTTATTTACTTTGTGAAATAAAAAGCTGAAAATTTATTTATTTTGAGTTATTATTACGAATTTTCACATTTTCATTCCGGTTGCTCTCAAGAAAACACTGGAGAAATAGATTTCAGAGAACAGATCACACAGCTAACCACAAGCGTTTGATGATCATAAATATGTAGACTTGAAAATATGATCTCAAAATTGAGCAGAGAGGAGATAGGTTTTTGAAAAAAGTGCAAATTTCGAGCGAAAAAAAAAAAACGATTTTTCGTGAGTTACGAGCAACCTGCTATACAAATTTTGGGGGGCGTATCAGATCATACAGCTTCGGACGTCTATGATTTCGGTTGAGTTTGAAGAAAAATTTAGTTGATATCTAAAAAACTCAGAGAGGAGATAGCTTTTAAACTTTTCAGATTGTATAATTTCCAGCGCCGTTTCCGCGGATACCTATAATATTTATATTGATTTTTACACTGAATCAACAGTTCTTTTTGTTCTCAATGGTATTATTTGTCTCAGAATTGAGATATTCTCTTTTATTTACTCGCAAAATCAATTATAAAACCGTTTTGCGACAATTAAAATTTGACTTATTTTAGTCACAATTCATCATTCAGCAGTTTAAATGTCAAATCTCTGCGTATTTTTCAAGATTTAGTATTAGAATTTCTGTGAGAAATGGGTACTTAAATACGGAAATCTAACCCTAAGAATTTAAAATTAGTTTTAAAAAAATAGAGCATCACTTTCTGAGAAACAAAACGTATTTAGGGTTAGTTAACCCAAAGAATTCTAAAATATCCATTTTGAAACCTAAACATAACCACAAGCGCACCTAAGCGGAGCTAGGAGCTACTATTTAAATTACGAGCAATTTTTGAAAGATAAACAACTTTTCTGGAAAACTCGTATTACGGTTAATTGATTTTTAGAAAATATGTCCATAAAAACAAGTTCCTAACTGCACTCAAAATCCTCTTAAACACCCTGCATTATTAAGTCTTCTTAAAAAAATGCATATTACCAAACAACACTTATTTTACAAATAAAAATTTTCAAGAAGTCAGAATTCGTACACGCGTCTGAGTTCAGGGCTGCACTGATCCGAGAAGAAATAAGGCAGATTCTTTCAAGAAATTATATTGTTTTACGATAAAATTAATAATGTTGCATAACAAATGATTAGTGTTAAACAATTAAACAAAAACACTCAATTGTCTGATTAAAACAAAAAATCTAATTTTAGAAACACAAATGGTAAAACCATCCATTTCGAAGTAAATTAGAAATAAAGGAGCGTTTTTCCTTACCACGTGTTATAGCAACTATTTCAACGATTGCAGGAGAACCTTCTATAACTATTGAGAAAATCAGTTTTTATACAAAGTATTTGTCAACGTTCGATTTTCTTTTAATTTCAGATTGTGAAGTGCATTAGTTTCTAGCCTGTCCGATGTCTAGCAATTTTTTTTGCTCAAAAATTTCAGGTTAAATATTCCGCGTTTAATTTTACGCCTGAATCAGCTCGCTGATGACAAATATTTTTTTTAAGGTTTTAGCCGGATTAGATCGGCATGAAATATTACAAAAAAACTTTTGAAAAACGAAAGATTTGGACCAAACCTGGCTCGATAGTTGTGTTGCCGATAGCGAAGAAATCCAACACACCTAACTTATCTTGTTCACTATCAAAGGCAGTAACAAGTAGAAATAATATTTTATGAAGTTAATTCTGGAAAATTTTCTTCTAGAGTCTACAGCATAACATGATATCTAAGATTCATAAAATCATATGATATATGACTTTAAGGGGTACTGTCGCTAAAAAGGGTAAGATAGATTTCGGCTATATAGTTTTTCGGCTATCATTATATTAAATACCGATTTCTAGAGTTGTATTAATTTTTGGCGACGAGAGTAGTGGGAATCATTTAGAAATATCATCTTCACGTATATGTGTCTTAAAAAAATTATTTTCAAACATGATTATTTTTTATCTCAAATCAAGAATTTACCTCAAAGTGGCGAAATTGATATGGAGATATTAATTGTATGGAAACCGTCTTAAATTTTTATCTACATGTATGTGTTATCACTCAAGCTCAATCACTAAGAGAAATCATTAGGACACATGCAGTGGGATTCGAAACATCATTCGCAATATAGAGATGTAGCGTTTTTGAGAATGGATAGTTCGCACGTTCGGAATTAAGGCGATATGGTATAAAATGAATCAAATTATTTTATTTAGGCAACGTCACAACTTTGCCCATCAGCACGTGGCACTATATTTTTAGAAAAATGGTAACTTTTATAAAAAAGGCCAAAATGATTAGATACTTTTATTCAGAAATTATGTCATATGCTATGAGAAAAAAGGAACTCTAAGTGGGTCCATACAAATTAATCAGATTACAAAAATCTCCGATCTCCAGAAAAACCCCATAAAAATTCTTAGAATCTAGTGTGAGACTACCCTTGGGTGTTCCGTCACTCTTCAAAATACTTTATATTTCTCTACCGATTTCGATAATATGCGTCAAGTGGTTATTAAATAACATTGTTTCGGAACATTCTCACAACGAATTTCTTTACCTCTTAATCGGATTTGGGCCAGTCGAACTTGTGTTTCCAAAACATCTCGAATCATATCTGGACAAATTTATACAAAACCTCATTTCCATATAGAATCCTTACGCAGATCCACCAGTTTTCTGACATGTATAAACAAGTGATCGTTTGGTTCTCTTGAAATGACTTTTTCCAGCTTGACACCATCTTACTCTTCGGAAACTTCATCTGGCGGCAATTTATTTCTGGGAATAGTAAACTTACTCATTGTGAACTTGTCTCTATCCATTCTGCGATTATATTTGTGTATCTCGCATTTCAAGTTATTGTACAATTAAAAAAGGTGTGCTTGTTTTTTCACATTTTCAAAATCGAGATTGACTGGAAATAGTGTGTCGGTAGAGCGGTACCATTAATATATAGGTTTGTAGTTGAAGTAACATTATCGCAACGTCGATAAATTTTAACAGTCGACTAATTTGATCATGACAGATTTTCATGGCTGGTGGAGTTCAAGAACGATTTTCTAAGTATTAAGTTTATCTTTTTTGATACTTTCAGAAAGTTATTTTAAACTATTCGACAAAAAAATTTGTGGGCATCTTCTATATATAGGTGTTGTGCTCACACGGGTTAACATAACTAAGTATATGTAAAAATATAAATAAACACTTTTCACTGTACATCCATTTCTAACTAAACCCGACCATAGAATTTTTTTTAAGACGATATTAATAAACTTCAGCCATTTTCTGGTGTACTGCGCTAAAAAGTAGCTTAAAAATTCTGCACATTCAAAAATTTCTTAAATATAAAAGTTTTTTTTTCATGAAAAAGGGTAAAAAATGGCATAAAGTCGAGAAAAACAATTTGATATTAAAAAATGTCCTGACTATCAAAAAATGGCGCCTACTACACCCAAAATTTTATTGAAAATTTTTTCAAGCATAAGATTTTTAAAAATTTAGTGCCGAATGGCACTTATCGAGTGCCAAAAATTTCATCAACAGTTTAAAAATGATAATCGCGCGACCTACCCATAAGTTGACATACTAAGATTTAATAGATACCAGTAAATTAAATAAACGAATCTGCCTGATTTTTAATGAAGAATTCAAAAAATCATTAATAAAAAATTTTGGTCTTGATTTGCGGAAAATTTTCATAATATTTCTAAAAAATTCGATATGAATAAATAAAATGAAAAATAAAATCCAAATGAATGATTAAAATTTTATGATTTTTCAAACAGCGGTCATAAAATATTTAGGCATTCATGAAAAAAGTTGAAGTGGCTATTTTTTTGGTTTTTACCTACAGATTCGAATAAACAAAACAGATAAAATTTTGGACGAAAAATGCGGAAAATTTTCATAATGTTTCAAATTTTTTAGAAATTTTTACGATTTCAAAGATGAAAACTCGAACTCAAATATTTTCTAAAATAGATAAAAAATGATTTTATTAAGCTGAAATATATTTATATCGGTTCAGCTAACTATTATAAGCATAAAAAAAATATACTGACTTATTATTTGCGTAAGTTATATTGACTCCAGTCTTCCGAGTTTATGGCACCCCCTTAACCAAGTCGGTTGTCATTTCTAACACACAATCCAACTGTTGCTGAAAAGTGTGACCATTTGAGCTGGAAATAATGACCCTGAAATTATGGTTAATTATGAATTTATTTTAAAGCAAAATTACTTTTATTTCCAAACTTCGGCCTCATTTTTTTTCAATTTATTCATTGTTTGACTGTCGACTAAAACATAAATTGTGAGGAACGAGAGGTTTAAATTTTACTTTTTTTAAATTAAGGGGGTGGAAGTCGCAAACCATAGTGATAAAGCTATTCATCAACTCAATTTAATGAAATAACTTTGATCAAAATATTTTGGCGAAACTGAATCGATTGCGCCTAATTTCGATGACAATACATTCATAATTGATTACTTCCTCGCAACCGAAAATAAAAGCCGACCCTCATATTTCTTTATGGTTAACAAGAAATGATACTTCCAAGCATGCTAGAGAAATAGAATTAACTTTGTTGAATTTCCTGTAAAAATCTGAGTTGGAAATCACATTTAATTTATTTATTTGTGAAATAAAAAGCTGAAAATTTATTTATTTTGAGTTATTATTACGAATTTTCACATTTCATTCCGGTTGCTCTCAAGAAAAACTGGAGAAATAGATTTCAGAGAACAGATCATACAGCTAACCACAAGCGTTTGATGATCATAAATATGTAACTTTGAAAATATATCTCAAAAATTGAGAGAGAGGAGATAGGTTTTTGAAAAAAGTGCAAATTTCGAGCGAAAAAAAAAACGATTTTTCGTGATTACGAGCAACCTGCTATACAAATTTTGGCGTATCAGATCATACAGCTTCGGACGTTATTATTTCGGTTGAGTTTGAAGAAAAATTTAGTTGATATCTAAAAACTCAGAGAGGAGATAGCTTTTTAAATTTTCAGATTGTTAAATTTCCAGCGCCGTTTCCGGCGGATCCTATAATATTGTATATTGATTTTTTACACTGAATCAACAGTTTTTTTGTTCCAATGGATTATTTGTCTCAGAATTGAGATATTCTCTTTATTTACTCGCAAAATCAATTATAAAACCACGTTTTTGCGACAATTTTAAAATTTGACTTATTTTAGTCACAATTTCATATTTCAGCAGTTTTAAATGTCAAATCTGCGTATTTTTCAAGATTTATATAAATTTTCTGAAGAACTGGTACTTAAACTACGGAAATCTAACCCTAAGAATTTAAAAATTAGTTTTTAAAAAATAAGCATCATTTCTAGAACAAAACGTATTTAGGGTTAGTTAACCCCAAAGAATTCTAAAATTCCATTTGAAACCTTTAAACATAACCACAAGCGCACCTAAGCGGAGCTAGGGAGCTACTATTTAAAATTAGAGCAATTTTGAAAGATAAACAACTTTTCTGGAAAACTCGTATTTACGGTTAATTGATTTTTAGAAAATTATGTCCATAAAAACAAGTTCCTAACTGCACTCAAAATTCCCTTAAACACCTGCATTATTAAGTCTTCTTAAAAAATGCATTATTACCAAAACACATTTTATTTACAAATAAAATATTTTCAAGAATCAGAATTCGTACACGCGTCTGAGTTCAGGGCTGCCACTGATCCGAGAAGAAATAAGGCAGATTTCTTTCAAGAAATTATATTGTTTACTATAAAGTTAATAATGTTGCCATAACAAATGATTTAGTGTTGAAACAATTAAAACAAAAACACTCAATTGTTTCTGATTAAAACAAAAAATCTAATTTAGAAAACACAAATGGTAAAACCATCATTTCGAAGTAAATTAGAAATAAAGGACGTTTTTCCTTACCATTGTTATAGCAACTATTTCATACGATTGCAGGAGACCTTCTATAACCTATTGAGAAAATCAGTTTTTTATACAAAGTATTTTGTCAACGTTTCGATTTTTCTTTTAATTTTCAAGATTGTGAAGTGATTAGTTCCTAGGCTGTCCGATGTCTAGCAATTTTTTTGCTCCAAAAATTTCAGGTCAAATATCCCGCGTTAAATTTTACGCTGAATCAGCGTCGCTGATGACAAATATTTTTTTTAAGGTTTTAGCCGGATTTAGATCGGCTGAAATATTAACAAAAAAACTTTTGAAAAAACGAAGATTTGGACCAAACACTGGCTCGATAGTGTTTGCCGATAGCGAAGAAATTCCCAACACACCTAACTTATCTTGTTCACTATCCAAAGGCGTAAACAAGTAGAAATAATATTTTATGAAAGTTAAATTCTGAAAATTTTCTTCTAGAGTCTACAGCATACATGTATATCATATGATCATAAATCATATGATATATGACTTTAAGGGGGTACTGTCCGCTAAAAAAGGGTAAGATAGTATTTCGGCTATATAGTTTTTCGGCTATATTAATTAAATACCGATTTTTCTAGAGTTGTATTAATTTTTGGGGACGAGAGTAGTGGGAATCATTTAGAAATATCATCTTACGTATATGTGTTCTTTAAAAATTATTTCAAAAATGATTATTTTTATCTCAAATCAGAGAATTACCTCAAAGTTGGCGAAATTGCATATGAGATATTTTAATTGTTAAATTTATGGTATAAAAAGAATGCCCGAAAAGTTTTGTTTTGATGATCTTATCAGAAATTTTATGGTTTTCATTGAACCGGAGCTCAACCCCATAAAAATTTCTAGAATTCTAGAAATGTCCAAAAACTTTCAATTGTTTTGTGATATAGCCGAAAAACTATATAGCCGAAATACTATCTTACCCTAAAAAAGTTAGGCTAAAAAATGTTTATAATACTAAACCGACCAAAAAAATCGATTGGTTTTGGTCTCATCCTTTTTCACTCATGACTTTGCTCACTAGAGGGCACTGAAGTTAAAACCCTACTGGACAGAAAAATTTATATCGGATTTTATTAATATTTTTTGTCAAAAAGACCGCAAAATAATATTCTTTTTGCAGCTATCAAAAATTCAGGATCGAAAAAATATTTCGGCTAATATCGCTAAAACGTGTTTTCTATTTCATTCAAACTGCAAAGGATCCTAGCCCTATTTTCGAAAAAACTTATTAGTTTGAAGGGTGGACGCGATTGAAGCATTTTCATGTTATAACTATCGGACAAAAAAATCTGAGGAAGTGGGTAATATTTTTTTCAGGTGCAAAAAATGTCTGATTTTTTTTTAAATTTGTTCTTATTTTCGATTGCCCGAAATTAAAGTTGTAGATAATGCCGTTTTGACGTTGGAATCGTAGAGTGTTTGAAATTTCTGATCACGGTTTACGATTTGGAATTGCGAAATTTTGACTGGAAGCATGTTTTAAGCCCTTGAAAATCTTAAATAACACCAAAAACACAGTTTTTTAAATAAGTTTCATTTCGAGAGTGCCTTGCAGAATTCTTTCCAAGGTGTTCTTCATTGTTGTTATTTGAAAAAAAATAAGGCTGGAAAATGATTATTTTTTAGATTGAAAATCGAATATTTCGAACAAACCCTTGAACTCATTAACAATAGTGTTTACTATGGACTACCTTATGTTTATTATCGCGTTGCTTTATAAATAAATTAAACTAACAGACGCCCTCTTATCTGATATGTTCTTTCATAATATGATTATTATTCCTTCGTTGTATAAATTTACAAGAGCTGCCACTCACCGAACTCTTTACATAATAGTATCAGTGACTGGATTGAGGGTGCAACAATTTACTAAATATAATTTAACTTGAGATCATAATATTAAATTATAAAAAGTTACCTCTGAAAAATTGAATATTTTTTTCGTAAACGTTCATGGATCCGATTGAAAACAAACTTTTTCGTACGTGTATTCAATTTTGTGTTCAAAAAGGTTATGATAAATACAAAACTTCTAGAATTTTGATTTAATATCATCTCGCTGATAAATTTATCAATTTATCAAATTTGCCTTCGGGAGGTTGTAGCTTGTACAACTTGTAAGGTCTTCAGGTTTTACTGTATTTACTTTATTTATTTTAAAATAAAATCAGAAAAATATCATTTTGAACAATTTTAATATAAAAATTTCAATTGTGTTTATTATTAAAATTTAGCGGAGATTTTGAAATTGTTTTCAAAAAATCTACGATCTTATTAAAAAAAAAATAAAATTTTGATATTTTTAAAATTCAGCTCAGGAGCGCCCATACTCAAAATTAAAAAAAAATGTCAATTGCCATTCAATTCTCACTTCATCTTGGGAATGAAGTTTCATTATTATTGAACCAAATACAACCTGAGTTTTTATTATTATATTTATTATTTATAAGCCAAAAATTTTCTCCGGGCGGGTAGACATTCACATGTTTTGGTACATCTGTCAAAAAACTATCTGTCAAACAGCTTCTATAAATTAACCAGCAAGATGTTATTAAATAAAAATTGCAGAAGTTTTTTTGTACATTTTCTTCCAGTACTCCGTAAAATTTTCGTTTCTTATAAAACGAAAAAAAAACTAGCTCGATATTAAAATCTTTCAAGTTTTGAAAACACCAAATTTGCCTGTTCTTACCAATGTCTCGACAAGTCAAAACACGGTCAGATACCTCCTATCACCGAGGCCAAAAAAAAAGTGAGTCAAAAAAGGGAATTATTTAAAATTACGAAAAGTAGGTTTTTCTTTGTAAGGCTCATTTTGGAAACAAATAGCATTTTGGAAAGACATCCAAATGTCTAATTGGCAAAATAGAAAATTTTCGATTGTTTATGGTTTCAGTTTTGAACATGCAAAATCGAATTTAGCTCCTTTTCGGTTGTTTGGTGTAAACTTCTCCAAGGTTATGGGCTTGATGCGGCGACAATTTATTTTTCATAAACTGTAATTAACTTAAATATTTTAAATAAATACTGATACATTATTTTTTTGAGTAGTAAGTCTAAGAGCCTCAAGGTTGTTTTTGGAATAACCCAGACGGTACATTCTAAGGTAGTGACTACTGTAGTGTGTTTTGAGGAAGAGTTCATTTCCGCAGAAATTTTATATTTCAAAAAGTTTGAAGTTCAAGTATGACTACCTGGTAAGCCTTTGGCACCAAATGTGATTATCCTTGACCCAAAGTTCTTAATGCCTCATCAATTTTAATACTAAAAAAAAGATATACATTTGTCTTATTTTGAAAATACGAAAAAAACAATTTTTGGCCACCTGGAACAGCGCCACCGAGTGGTCGGACCAATAAAAATTTTCTGACCATTATTTTTAGCGGCAAAAACCGAGTATCTACAGGGTGTCACATTTTTGCTTTCGTTCGTGTTTGCCAAATTTGAACGTTTTGATTGGCGGATAGTAAATTGTGCAAAAAACAAGAACGGAAGCAAAAATGTGACATGCTGTATATCCATTATGATTCCCGAGAAACACTAAAATCTTCTTTGCTTTAAAAAACATAGGGAAAAAGATTTTAGTGTTCCTCGGGCATCATGATCGATATTTGACTTGGAAGGCTATAATTGTTTAACCGGTTTTGGCTGTAAAATTCAAAGACACTTGAAAAATAGGCATTGGAGTATCCGAGGTTAGCCAAACTAGAGTATATGAAATATGTGAGATCAAATTTAGATACTGCTCTGTGATTGGGTAACGTTTTTACGGCCGTTTAGCATGTTTTCCTTTATTTCCCAATCGGATTGAAAAATGAGACATACAGTATTTCACATACTGTAGTTTTTTTAGTAATTTGAAATTCAAATTTTCAATAATTGTTTTGAATTAATTGATACCATGCAGTAAGTCATGCAGCAGTCAGACTCATGCTGTAAACAGAAATTACAACTGTGATAATTCGTTAAAATTACCAAAATAGAATAGAGTTTTCCATAAAACAATCGTAAAATCATTTTTGATTTAATTAGTTCTCTAAATTGATTTTTAATTTCGGGGTATTTTGGGTTAATTATATACAACGGTAATAATGATTATACCATAAAGTTTCATCAAACAAATTATCGAAAAAGTATTCGTAAAATGTTTAAGGTGGTGGCATATCAAAAATGATGCCCATGTGTCGAATATTATCACTACGTCACAAAAAGAGAAAGTGATCAATGAAATCATCGGATTCTTGGCAATCGAGTGATGTGATTGGACTATGTCTTTTCTTGTGACGCCATGATAAAATTCGACACATAGTCTTTTACCAACGGAACTCCATCTCAAAAACGTTTACTATCTCTATAGCGCGTGTTCGAATCCCAATAATATTGTCTTAGTGATTGTCTTGAGTATGATTAAAGGCAAGGGTGCTTGATAGTGGGACCGCTAAATTTGATCAGTGTGTAATCACTCAAGAAATCACTAAGACAATCACTTAGACAACATTAGTGGGATTCGAACTCGCGCTATAGAGATAGTAAACGTTTTTGAGATGGAGTTCCGTTGGTAAAAGGATAGGCATCATTTTCGATATACTCGGCAGACTGGAGTCAATAAAACCAACGGAAATAATTAGTTAGTTAAATTTTTGTGCTTATTATCGTTAGCTAAACCAAAATAAATGTGTTCCAGCTCATTAAAATAATTTTTTATCTATTTAAGGAAAGATTTGCGTTCGAATTTTCATTTCTGAATTCGTAAAAATTTGAAAAAAATAAAAACATTATGAAAATTTTTCCGCATTGTTCGTCCAATTTTTTTCTGTTTTTTTTATTTGAATCATAAAAATAGGGGGAATGTTATAAACATTTTGATATACAGTATTTAATGTTTTTCCTAGCATGGGAAACTATAGAATGTAACTGATCTCAAGCATGATTAATGGCTCTGAAGAGAACTATCTCCTAACAAGATTATTGAACGCGAGTTAATCATCATGCGTATGACCAGTTACATGTGGATTTGTTTCGATTATACTTTAAATTTTAGCTGGTTTTATAGACCAATTAAAACACATTTTGTTCTCTTGAGCAACATTTTCTTTTATAAAATTTGGCATCATGATAAGTTGTATCATGATGAGGCATTTATATCTATTACGGGTGCTCCTGGCACATATTAGCTCCTTTTCCAGCCAAAATTTTTATATAATTCCTCTTTTAAAAACGACTCAACCGATAAAGTTCTTAAATAGCTGAAACTGAGCAGAAATATTTAGTGACTTATAAAATATAATAGGTCCGAATCAAACTATTTTTAAAAAATTGGAAACAATGGTCTGATTCGGACCATTTTTTTTAAATTTTTATTTTCTTCTGAATAGTTGTGCTCAGTTTGAGCTATCTAAGGATTTAATCGGATGACTCGTTTTCAAAAGCAGAATTATTCAAATGTATAAAAATTTTGGCTAAAAAGTAGCTAATATGTGCCAGGAGCCCACGTGATCAATATGACTATAAATTAGTCTTTTTAAAAAAAGGTTAGCTAAATTTAAACACGGATTAAATCGGAAGACACTATGGGAGGGGGCAGAAATCGGATGTTTAGTATTTTGAATACAAAAAAGCGTGGCAAGATAGCTGCACACATAATAACTTCCAGAGTATACAGGCTTTAATAAGTTCACGCTTTGATAAGTCCACGCTTTAATAAGTGTTCCACAAAAACTTTTTATTGAAATTAATATCAATTCTTTTATTAAATTTGATTTGCTTTGATTTAGATTTTAGTTTTTAGGGGCTTTTTTTGCTGGCTTGCCGAGGTCTGCTCGAGACTCAGAACTGATAGAAGGCAAATTTAGCCGCATTTTCATTTTTGTTAACGGTTTGCTTATAAAAATCTCCGAATTTTGCAAAATTTAAGTATTTTTTTCAAGTAATTAACTTTTTCTCGTGATCTAGACATTGGATCTGACTACTTTTCTAGCCATTTTTATTGACCATGGTACTGACGAAAATAAATTGAAAGCAATGATTTTTACTCAAAAAAAGTTTTGGAAGTTTTTTCAAAAATCTATATTTGATGAATTTCAGAGTAAATAAACTTTGGCCAACTCGAAAATCAATACTCAAAGAAATATCGTAAAAAAGGCTACGCACATTTTCGCTTTGTCCACTTTTAAAAATGTGTTTTTTCGCCGCAACCTTTTTGGACCGGTGAACATCATACATTTAATCTGATTATGCATTTGAACATGATTAATTAACCATAATTAATTAATCCAAATATCTGTTATTTATTTTGTTGTAGAAAGTCAAAAATTAAAGGTTAGATAGGCTATTTCCTAATTAATCAAATTTATTCCAGCAAAATACGGTAGATATAAGCTCTTACTATCTTTGCGACGTTTTGTTAGAATAATACTTTTTGCCATGAATCTGCGTTTTAAATGAATTTTTTATTTTGTCAACATCGCCAATAATTTCGAGCACAAATTAATCTTATTCAAAGTTTGCAATAATATTGGTTTAATTTATTTTTAGTGGTCGTGCAGGGTCTTCCATCAATTTGTGACACGAATGTTGTCATAATAATCATTTAATTTTACGTTAAGTCTTCAAGCAATTAAGTTAATGCGAATAATTAAAATAAAAATATTACATTCTCCGCAAAAAAAAAAATTAACGACGGAGCTCTGAAGAAATTGAACTTCGTTGGATTAATTTATATTTTATTTGCAAACAAAATAATTTCCGAATAAATTCAATGTAAAATCTGATTAATAATTATTAGGGTTATCTGAGGTAAACTCGAACTATCTGCGCTTGTCTACTTTTTTATTTGTAGCAAATTTTACGGGGGATTATTGACAAAGTTCAAGATACAATTTGATGAAGACGTTTTTTTTAAATCTTTCGAATTGAAATTTTTGAAAATTGTCACAACCTATTATGGGGCAACATTTTTTCGTCGGAATTTTTTGTAAAGCTTTTGTTTTTCGTCAAAATTTATTTTTCTATGAAACATCGTTCACGTTGTATAGAAAGTTATTTACGAGTCTGACGAAAAAAGTTTTTGACGAAGAACTTATTTTCTAATAAAATTTTGATGAAAAACGAAATTTTGACGAAAAAAATTAAAAATGCTGAAGAAAAAATATTCTGACGAAAAAATGTTTTCGTTTATTATTGGTTCGTGAAGAAAAAATAGTCACATTAAAAATTTGTGTATGAGCAGAATCAAAAGTTCCTATTTTTATGTTTTACAGTCGAATGCCCATACCGCGTGAGTATAAAGGGTGTCGACTCGACAAAACGTATAGCCACATTCAACGCCCTTTACGGCTATTGTTTAAAATTCGGATGAATAATTATACTCTAGCTTACTGGCATTTTTAACGAATCACGTTTAGTCTCGACAACACTTGAAAATCAGGCTGTACCAGGTATACCTTTGACTAGGGAAGAGTGGTTTTTTAGTAAAGCAAGCGATAATGTACGTTTAATTACTAAAAAACCACTTTTCTTAAATATAGACATAACTAGACACAATTTATTTATAATTTTCTAAAACTCGAATATTAACAATTCAAGTACTGATCGGACCTACATGTTAAAATGAATTCTATTGTAAATAGATTGTAATAATAATAAATCTTGTCGCATCTCGAAAAGGTGACGAGGACAAAAAGACATAGTTTCTGAGTTAGATATTCTCTCATATCGTATTCACCATACCACAGTTTAAAGTACTTCAATTTGGTTTGTCGTCAAAATAAGTACCAATTTAGAAACTAAAGAAATTAAGCAATGCAGATTGATTTCCTAGATTAGACTTGCTTGATCTAATGCGGAAAACGATAAGATTTGACGATAATTTTTTCTGAATTTGCTGACTTATTTTTTTGAACAATTTTCGCCTTATATTCTTACGTTACGTTATCATTAAAATATAGATACAAAGTAAAGGGCATTAACACGAATATTTTTAAAATATTGGATGTTTGAGGCATAATTTAAGATGATATCATTTTTCCAACCTAAGTGGATCTTGAAAATAAGGGTTATCTCTATAGCGCGTGTTCGAATCCCACTAATGTTGTCTTAGTGACCGTCTTGGGTTTGATAATAGGCAAAGGTGCTTAATATTGGGAGCGCCAAAGTTGATCGGTGCGTAATCACTAAGGCAATCACTAACACAATCACTTAGACAACATTAGTGGGATTCGAACACACGCTATAGAGATAACCCTTATTTCCAACTTCCACTTAGTTTGGAAAAAGGATATATATTACAACAATCAACTTCATACTTTAAAGATGAAGCGTGGAAAATTATTCCCCCCCCTCATTGATCTCGTGCTTTTAAAAGCAAATTAATTGGATAGAAGATGTTGCGGGGAATTGCGGGTCAATTTGCGCGCATGTAATTGGCTGCTCCTTTTCACGTTACTACCCCGCCTCACTTTTACGACGCACCTTTTGCATCATAAAAAATTGAAGTGTATTGTATCAAAAATTGTATTTTAACCACGTTTCGAATTTATGCTTCATCTTTAATTCCGATTTGATTTGTTTCCATAGTAAGATTTGAATTAATCAAGAATAAACAAAGTGAAAAAAAATACAAAAACTTATAAAACCTTATAGATGGGAGAACGATTCTTACGTCTCCTGATAATATCATATTAAATTCAAAGAATATCTGTATGTTATCTGAGAAAGACTATTAAATTCGGAACGTTGTACTATTTTAATATCAATATACAGTGGGTTAGGGCAATGGGTAACAATTTAAACAAAAGCTCGTGTGTTGCCCATTGCCCTCACCCACTGTAATATAAATGTATTTAAAAACTATTTGGTGACATTTTAGTCGATTTGGTTGAGTTTTGCAGTAGTAATAGCAAAAAATCTTTATAAACCAGGAACTTATTTGTAGTACATAAAAAAATCGATACTTTAATAAATACCCAATTTATCGAATTAAAAAAAAACGTAACTTCAAATGATCATTTTAGTTCGGAATTATTATTTTTTATTTTTTAAACAAATAATAATTATGGATTTTATCAAAAAAAATTAAAACAAAATTATTAACTTATTAATTTTTGTATACTGTTCGATAACTACGTTCAGGTTGATCAATTTAAATCATACTTATTTTAAGGAGTTCAAAAATCCTATTTCGTTTATGTTTTTGAATGTAAAATTTGTGTTTTTGAATGCAAAATTGTTACGAAAAAGTTTGAATTCGAGTACACTTTTTTATGAATTTCTCAATTTATGCATAATTCTGAATATGAATGGCCCTTACGTCAATTCCCTGAAGTATCTAAATATTTTGACCCTTAATCCCAAAATTTTTATAATAATAAACCTCCTTCTAACGGTCTATCACCATTTTCAATAGCTCTCAAAGTACCCCCGGAATGACCCTCGTAGATCTTATGCAACGAAACGGATTTTCAAAAATCTTCGATCCTAAGGAGGTAAACCATTACGAGTGACAAAAACAAAAATCGGAAGTGAACAAAATATGATCAAATTCAGTTATGTTATCGTAAACTCGGCGTGAGACTGTTTTTTATTTCGCTAAAAGCAAGTTTATCCTCAACATCTAGCCTAAGCCTGTGTTGGTAGCACACGAAGGGGACCCTAACATATCAATATGGTCTAGGGTGGCCGCAAATTGCAAATGGAAATACATTTCTTGATAATCATACTATAAGATGCAAAAAAAGAGTCACCGCGAAAATGCAACATTTATTTTGATTGATGAATAATTAGGTCAATCTTGGATTATAGGCTAAAAGCAGACTTCCGACTTTCTAAATCAGCTGTTAAATGAATCGAAAAAAAAAATGCATATTCGCGGTGACCTTTTTCATCAAATAGTTTTAGACATAAAAAAATTTATTATATCAATAAATCTTGGATGGGATTTGTAATACATTTTTTTACGAAGTTTTCAGTTTTTATGAAAATTCAAAAAACACATTTCCGGTCAAAATAACGCACATTGATATTTAAAACCGAAATTCAAAAGTCAAAGAACCATTTCGTTCTGATAGCTGATCGAAAAATTGGAAAAAATTTAACTGCAAGAATTAATCATATTTGCGCCCTCAGATTTCATTTCCGACGGAAAATGCTTGAATCGCGTCCACCCTAAATATATGCCTCTGCCCCATTGGTTCTGTTGTTTTGGGTGTGTCTAGCGCCTCCGTGCGGCTTTGCACAAAATGCTTCACTTTTGTAGGTGGCCGGACCTGTCCTGATGGTGGTGGTGGTGTGTGTTTTTTCTTTTGGTACCAAAATTAAACTGACTGAAGCTCACTCGTCAAGTGATATATGCTCAAAATTAGTTTTGTATCAAACAAAAGAGAGGAGTTAATCAACACAACGCGACCCACGCTTAACTTTGGGACAGAAAACAGACAGTGTTCTCAAATCGGATATACAACACATTAACCCCCCATATTATCAGATAAAGAGACATAAACAAGACAAAATAAGGGGGTACCGTGTCTAAATGGGCTTTAATTAGCATCGAAATAAAAGCTGATCATCGATAATATGTCGATGTTCACGAATATATACAATCAGAGCCAGGATCAGAGAGCGGCGGCGGCGTCTGGGGCGGGATCGGGTAATCCGTATTTGGACAATCCGTATCAAAATGCGGCCAATCCCTATTTATGGCTGAATGCGGCAACGAATCCAGCAGCTGCGGCTTCATTAGGTAAAAATCGAGATAAGGGGGGACTTTAAGAGGACAGAACTTAACATTTATGACTATTCATCATTTGTTTTTAGTTTTATGACTGAAATTTGGTAAAAATTATAGAATGCGAATTTTTTAAAGGAACTATAGCACGTTTTGCAACCCCTACCCCCTTAAGTGTGCTTCAAGTCTGTCTTGAATTGAGTAGTATTGATGCTACTTAACTCTCACCGGAATCATCTTCGCTTTCTGGCGACACTGGGTCTTAGTCTTCAAAGAGTTTAAGAGGTGACTCAAAAGGTGGGGCTATTTTGACCAATTCAGGACACTTATAGGCGCTTTTTAGTCGAAAATTACGCCGTAAAACGGAAATGAAATTGGCTTAATCACCAAGAAACGTTTTGTTTCCTTATTTTTTGGAGCGGTAAATAAAGAATTATATTGTATATTTATGCGTCAAACAATGTTTCATTTATAGATAAATAACCGACCGCTTGAGAGTTAGCTCATATTCGATGGCAAAATAACTAGTGCTTTGCTTTGAACCTCATATGTTGTTTCCCCGTGTTAAATAACGATTAATAATAAATAATTAATATAATTTAACCCCCTTTATTAACCTTTCATTATTTTTGTCATTAAATTTATTTATTTTATTTGTTCAGGATCGAATCCGTACACAGCTTCTTATATGCAGGCGGCCGCCAGTGGTTATGGACATACGGGATTTAGTGGAGATTTATCGTCGTTGTGGTCGATTCCGAACCAGGCAGATTTATTCAAATTGGTCAGACCACCTTATTCTTATTCAGCCCTGATAGCTATGGCTATTCAGAATGCACCGGATAAGAAACTCACTCTTAGCCAGGTAAATTTTAAAATTAAATGCGAACCAAGAGAACTTTAGATGTGATCAAACTCCAAAATTTTGTTTTGGGATCATTTTTCAAGAATCCTTATTAAAATAAAAGCTACAAATTAGATTTGAGATCATTTTTCAAAAAACTTGAATGCAATTATACCAAAAAATAGTTTTGGAATTATTTTGGGGTTTTTTAGTGAAATAGAACTCCATAAATTTTAAAAGCAATCTGAACATGAAATATTTGAGCAATTTATAGGTAGTTATTTTTCGGTGGGCAGTAAATGACCAATACTGTATTGGCAATACAGTAATGATCAAATATTTCGGATTTTTTTGACTTTAAATTTTGTTTTAAAAAAAATATGGAATTGATGGTCTTTCGAGCAAAATTAAGAAAAACTATAAATGATTTAATTTTTTAATTTAATTTGATGAGAAAATCGACTAAGCTACTATTTTTTTATAATAATTCCAATTTATACGTAAATTATTTCTTTTTAATTTGTAAAAATGCGATATATTTGATGATGAACAAAAATATCAGCATTTTTCAAACAAATGTTTTCAAAAGAAAATTTTCTGTTTATTGAAAACTTTGAAATGTTCCATTTTTGGCGTTTTACTATTTTAGCTTTTACCCTTATTATTCAAATAAGCTAAGTTTAATTAATCCAAAATAATAATTTTAAAGTTAATTATACATAAATTATCGAAAGATATTAACAAAATTTCGAAATAACTTTGATTAACAAATTAAAAATAAAATTAAACCAAAAATTTAAGATTTATCAATATGTGGCTGAGAATTTTCCATTTTATAAAAAAAGCCGTGCTGGATGGCAAAACTCAATCAGACATAATCTGTCTCTCAATGATTGCTTTAAAAAGGTAAGAGTCTTAAAAACAGGCTTTCAAAAAAGCCATCCCTTTGGCGATTTTCTATCCCTATCCCAAAATTCAGCCTATCTTTTGCTATGAAAAAGGATAAAAGCCATCCCTTTTGGAAGCTTGCTTAAAAATGTTAAAATTCTGATCAAATTAAAAAATACTTTTAGGTTCCAAGGGATGAAGATGACCCAGGAAAAGGAAACTACTGGACATTAGATCCAAACTGCGAGAAAATGTTCGATAATGGAAACTTTCGGTGAGTTTATTTCCCAAATCTCAAAGCTTATTTTGATCGTAAATAAGGAGGTGGCAACCATTAATATGGCCTCGACAAAACTTCCCCATTCGAGGACAGATCGGCGCCGTATTAATAATGTTTAGCGTTTCTTATTCATACACTTTTTTCCGATTTAAAAATTTGTCTTATTTTCCCATAACAGATTTCGCTGCTCGATCCGTTTGTCGCTTTGACCTCCCCTGTGAGAGAAATCGCTCAACATTGATAATTTTGCTACCCCGGTCGAAACTGAAAATTTGGCAAAAAATAAAAGTATTTTTTTACTTTTTTGGGCGGGGCTTAGCCAAAGCGACAGGAATTCAGGCTTTCTGGCCCTTTTCGTACTCGGCGGGTGTTTGGGGCAAAACAGCTCGCAAATCCTGAGTTTTTATACTTTTTGCATCAAAGTTTTTTTCAATTTTTCGGGATGGTCAATTTAAAAAAAATAGAGAAAAACTAAAATCGTAAATACCATGGTGCCAGCCAGTCTGATGCATTAAATTTAATACGCAAATTCGAGATCATAAATTCGCTTTTTTCCTTCTTTTTAATTAATAAATAGCAGCTAATGTATATGGTAAAAACACGCGGTTTGATTGGAAAGGTAGAACGGTGATGAAAAATGGACCATTACTCAAATCAGACCTAAACGACCGAAACAGTATATTTTGCTTGCAGGCAACAAATTAATAGAATATTACGGCTCAAGATCATAGAAATTTATTTTTGAGAAAACATTCAGATTGTAGAGAATCGTGCATATTTAATATTAATTATGATAGTTCGAACGCTATGTTCAATTTGGTTTATAGTAATGATAAATGTGGTTGTTTTAACTGACAAATATTAATCAAATCTAACAAGTTTTTTTCATTGTCAAAAAATGACATTAAACTTTTCATAGCAACATGGTTTGATGGAAAGTTTAAGATTACTTCTTGTTATACTGTTCAATAAATTTGAAAGTTGTTTTTATCTAATTAATGATTTCCCTTCTGTTTGATTTTGAAATGGGAGCGAACAAAGTATTAAATGGAGAGCCCTCCTTTCCTTTCCGATATAATGCTTTCTCAATTTTCCTCGAGGAAAGCAGAGGTACTCAATCTTGCATTTCGATAAAATACAAGCCCTGAAATGATACTAACGGATAAATTTTTTATGATGCGAGAATTTTTTGGGATAACCCATGCAATAAATTTTCAGAATTTGAAAAAAATAAGGAAACTTTCTATAACGTTATTTGAAATGTTCTCGACGATGTTTAATTTTTCTTGTAATAATTTACGTACCACAAAATTGATCTTAATACTTCGGCTCATTCTTTTTTTAAATTCTTGTTTAAGAAATTACACAGGAAATTGAACATCCTCATAAAAATGTTTTTAACATAACCGACAAAATTGTTTTCAACATTTTGAGCCGAAATATGTATCCCTTTTCTCAAAATAATACTTTGTAGCTCATCTAACTAAAATAACACGAACGGTTCATGTCGGATAAAATAAAATTTTTCTGTTGCTGAAATCCTATCGATAAAAAATACAAAATAGTTTTTTCTAAATTTTAAGATGTATAACAAAGGAGATACGGATTATTTTGCATACACTGTGTAGCCAAAAATAGATAGATAGTATTCAAGACAGCTAGATATGAAAATTATTTGTTAAGTTTATATCTTGTCATCTTGTACCCCGCTTGGAAGCCGGACTTTTTTTGTCAAAATGGATGTTTTGGGTAAGTTTGAACGCTCGCGTGACCAAAACATCATCGACAAAACTATTTGAAAAATTATCACACAATCTTTAATTGGCTCAGTATTTGGTAGAAATAAAGGAGTGGTCCAAAAGTACTAAAAAAGACTTCCACAAGGTCCTTTGTAAAATCGTCAAAAAAAGGCAGATTACAAGAGTAATTCTCAAAGGATATTAACGCCTTTAAATAAGCTGAATCTTAAACCACAAATATATCCTGTTCACACTTTTGTTAATATAGGTAGCTGACCAATTGACCAAAGATTTTAGCTACCTACATTAACAAAAGTGGGAACAGGGGATATATCCT
>SCLH01002202.1:152024-166664 GCA_004367855.1 Oikopleura vanhoeffeni | reverse complement strand
TCGAAGGGGAAATTTCCACCAAAGCGGTTTAAAAGCACAGCTTTTTTGGAAGCGAATATATTATAATTAGTAATGCCGATAAAGTTAACTCCAAACAAATGGTAGATAATGACTTAAGCAGCGTTTCCCTCATTAAAATCTAAATTTTGTCGTTCTCGGTGGATCGCTCGAAACGGCATTATTTATATTTTAAAACCTTAAAAATGTTGTTTCTGGTGGATTGCTTGGAACAGCATTTTTATGTCCTTAAAATATAAATAATGTCGTTACTGGTGGATTGCTCGAAAGGGCATACTGTACTGCCTTTTTCTCAATTGTACTGTCTTTCAGACCTAGTATTTCAGACTAGTATTTCATGTACATAATCATATGTTCTTCAAATAAAATTAGTTTATTCAAAATTTCCCTAAAAATCGTTTTTTATTCAGTTTTTCAAAAAAAATTTGTAATTTACTATGAGGGAAAAGGTATTTTTTTGAAAGGACAAGGTCGGAGCGAAAATTTCTGCCAGACTTTTAAAAGGACAAGTTCTGAGCCAAAAATTTTGCCAGACTTTTAAAAGGACAGTTTGAAAACTCAAGCTGTCCTTTTAACCACACTTTACTGTACAGTGATCATTGAATCTCAACTGTCCTAATATGCGAAAACCACAGTATTTTTAACCATTGGGTTCTACAATGTGGAGTATTCCAGAAATTTGACCCCAAAAACCGAAAAAACCATTTTATTTTCACGACCATCACCCCCTTCAACGATATTTTAAATATATTTTTTCTAGCTCGTTTTATCAACCATTGTTGTGTGCCCAACTGTATTGCAAAAGTCATAACTGGTTCTGACGGTGGCAAAAAAATTGTCATTTATTCCAAGGTTCCAATTGCCAAAAACGCTGAGATCACCTATGACTACAAGTTCCCACTCGAAGACGATAAGATCCGATGTCTCTGTTTCCACGAGCAATGCCGCGGTTATCTTAATTAACCGGTTGGCCTTCATGAACCGGACACTGTTTTGTCAAGATTTTATTTAAAAAAATACTTTATGAAAATAGTCTTAACCGCTTGACCTCGATTCTGTTCAAGTTATTCAGAAAACCCGATAGGATACAGTAGTATGACTTTAAATGGACAACCCGGACGAACAGGGTCGGGCCAAAAAATTTTGCCAGCGGGTTTTAAACGGACAGGATAAAGATGTCTAGCTTCCCCTTTAAAGTCATACTACTGTAGTTTACTCTTATGGAAATTTTCACGTTTCTTTGTAAAATTTTGAAAAAATTTCACTTGTAGAATTTTTAAATTTTAAGTTTTGACTTACGAATCGCTGATTTACCTATAAAATTTACTTTAAAAAAATTTAATGATACAACTGAGATAACACGAGAATGTGGTTGGCATGATTTTTTGGTGAATCAGCGAAAAAACATTCTATAAACTTAAAAGATGAAATGCAGACCTTGTGAAATTTCATATTGTGATAATTCTACAGTTGTAATAAATTTCATTTTACTATCAACACGGCTTTTTCGCACCATAAAAGAGGTTGAAATTGGGAGTTCAAATTTTTGTCGACTTTCTTGAAAAAATCTTTAATTTGCTTTTAAAATGCATAGGCGCAAAATTCTGCCAATTTGAAGACAAAACAATTTTTCACGGCATGCCGCGTTACACGCTTTGTCTTCAAATTCATAGACTTTTGCGCTTACGCATTTTTTATACCAAAAGATATACTATCTTAGATAGGAAAGAAAATCATGACCAAAAATGATGTATACTCTTAGAATTGTCTATAGCAGAGAAAATATTTATGGAGCTTGTTATAAGTTTTAAACCAGGTGTGATCTGGGTATTATCACATTTTCCCTTCAATATCCTCAGAAATGACAAAAAGCCTCTATGTTGAAAATTATCTCGAAATATTACTCGAACTAAATATAAGGTAGCTTTTCTTTAGGTTAACTTATCGTCTCCAGCAAAAACCGAAGAAGGTATCGCAAAACCTTTTTTTGCATTGAGTAGCTGATACAAATTTAACTGTATAAATTTCTATGCAGTCTCCCCCAGATGGTGTCTAAACTAATGATGCCAAAAATTATCATGCAAAGTTAAAAGGGTGTACGTGTTTACAACACTATCTATTACTTGCTACCGTTTTTGCTGGGTTGGCTGACCTGATAAAAGCTATATGACAAAAGGCAAATCAAAGGGTGTCTACTTGACTGTCTAGGCCTTCATTACTATCGTTGTTTTAGGGTCAATTTTGAAGTTTGAAAAGCTTCAACGTGAAAAATGATTATTTCGCGTTGAATTAATTTGTTTCTGATTTTTGGCACAGCAGTAAAACAACAGAAAATTGAAAATTTTCATTAAAAAAATATTTATCTGTAGACTTTTTTGATGAAAATTTTTTTGTGTAAAATTGTAATTGAAAAGTAACTTTATTTTTTTGTAATTTATCGTCACATCAAAAAGCAGACAGCATTATTTTTACATTTTATCCTTGACCCGTAGTGTTATGCAATCACTCTGAAGTGCCTTTTTAGTCGCTACATTTTGACGACCCGTTTGACCGTGGTCATTTTCGTATAAATATTTTCCTCCAGTTTTCTTCAATTAGGACATAATCGGTGAATTTGGAGAGTAAATTTGATAAAAGATTCCTTTTTCTATGTATTAAGTTCATTGTTTTACTGTACACTGCTTTACCGGGTAGCTTCACGCAGCAAAGAATGTGAATTAGGTGATTCTACGGGGTAAAATAAAGTTCTCGCGCAATCAGGAAATTAAATATTCGCCTTTATCCTTTCATTTTTCGATAATGAAAATTTATATATTCTCGATATTTTGCTCGATTTTTTTCTATAATTTTTGCAATTAGATTTACTTCCAGGTTATTATAGAACGATTATTAAATGTTTGGGGTTTGAACTTTCGGGTTGATAGTGGTATTGATCAAATTTGACTGTAAAAAGCCAAAAATCGCTTAAGTTGCATTGAAATATATCCTAAATTAAGAAAAACTCAATTAAAACCGCCTTGGGGTGATCTCAACAGTGTCGATCCGATCCCTGCCCACACACTTGTTTATTATTTATCTTTCAATTTCACAGCCAAATTAGAAACACCTCAAAATCTTTAAAAGACTTTGATCATGTAAATTAAAACAAATCACGGACACAAACACGATTAAATATTTTTATTTCTTGTAAAGTTAAATTATAAATAAGTATTTTTGTAGGTGGCGCTGTTGCTCATTTAAGCTCAGCCAATTAGATTGTCCGATACTATCAAATGCTTCAGTGAAGCGGCTTCATAATACATCGGCCGATGCCCTCAAAAATTTGTATTTTTTGGGTGAAAATTTATACTGCCACTTAGGCCCTAGGTTTAATTTGGCGATCACAGAAAAATAGTGTTGAAAAGAGAATTGAAAGAATTAAGTAGGTTCAATTCAAATTTTGGAAACGATTTGTCATTCCAAGAATTCATAAGGAACCATTGAGGTGACCAAACTTTGAACGTGGGGAATGTTCTGTTATAATTTCTAAATTATAAAAGTTTAAAATTATTTATTCCCTTGCGGATAGTCAGCCCCTGAGGGAGTAACCGACGAGGGGTACATCTTTTGAGCCATAAGAAACAGAACTTAAACTTTTCTTGCATTCAAATTTTTGTCATTAGTTTGCTTATACAGGTTGCTTGTAGAATAATAAATATTTCGAAAAAAATCAAAATTTGACATAATTTCATTTTTTTAGTTCAAAGACTATATCTAGAAGATCCAGACATCGAATATTACTAATTTGTATTCTATTCTTTATTTTGAAAGCTGAATTGAAATACTTCTTAAGAAGGATGAAAATTGAAATTTTTTCTAAAAACCTATTTCCGTCGAATTTTGAACGTACCAAAACTTTGAGCGCTCCGTTTGAGAGAACCAATCAAAAAAATAAAGAAAAACGTTCCCAGAATTTTCGTTATTATCGGAACGCTTTTCAAATGACATACAATTTTGTTTACAGAAATTGTTTAACTAGTAAATTTGGCTTATACAAAAAAATAGAAAAATCTATTCGACACCGCCAAATTAAATAGTACTAGAAAAACGTGAAAATCTAATTTTGCGGTGGATACAACAACCCTCTTAATCATCAGAAAAAATTGGTTCAATTGTTGGGAATTTCAGACAAATATCCATAAGTCTGAATACCACAGGGCTCATGGCATGCGTTTAAAAACCAACAATCTGCGTCGGTTACTGCCTTAAAACTACACTCAAAATGTTCTTTATACTAAAAATATTCAAATCAAAAGTTTCAGTTGTAAATTAAACCAGTAGACTAATACCCTGAAGCTACTGTATCATAGGTATATAAACTTATCATTTATTGATGGGAAATTTTGTGTTCTGCGAATTATTTAGCTGGGTCATTTATGTTCCCCTCTTCTCAACTCAATAAATTATTTTCAACATTTCAATAAAATATCTCGAGCTAAAACATCTTATTTTGTCAAAACTGAAACCCCACCCGTTGTCCCCATGCCATTTTTAACAAAGCAAGATATTCCCAAACGGATTTATGCATTCAACAGCCAGGAAAAAACTCAAAGACCAAAATTTTTGGATTTTTTACCGGAAGTCCGGTAATACCGGAAATCTACCTGTGCAAATTTAAAATGACGATTCTGAGAAAACTGCCGACAGGGTAAATTCACTATTTCGACATCTAGTACAACTTTTTGCCGAATTTTTTTGTAATTTGGCACCTCTCGGGGAGTCATATAACAGTTTGTTCATCTTTTAAGCCAGAAAACATGTTGACCTGAAAATATACCTACCTGGGTAGTTTTCAAGAGAAAATGTTTGGCTACAAAATTTTTGCCATATGACACCTTTAAAGGGGTGAAATTACAGATTTCTGACGAACAGTTGTGCTACAAACAGTTGTAGATGCCAAAATATCGAATTTAAGCTATGGGCAGTTTTCTCAGAATCGTCATTTAAAATTTTTCACGGTCTCGATTGCCGGCATTACCGGACTTTCGGTGAAAAATCCAAAAATTTTGTTCTCTGAGTTTTTTCTTGGCTGTTCGATGCAGAAATTCGTTTGAGAATATTGCTTGTTTGCTTTGTTAAAAAATGGCACGGGGACAAAGGGTGGGGTAACCTTAAAAAAAACCTACCTTAGTATTGTACTACATTTTTGTTTAGGCAGTTTTTTTAAAGCCCTACCCTACTCAGCCATTTTCCTCAAAGACCATATTTATTGCTTAATCTGTAGCGACCACCATTTTTTCTATTTACCCGCTCAAACGGTTCGCCTGTAATTGATGTTCTAAACCGAAAGTTCATAGGGTTCGAATCTCAGTTAACCTGATTTGTTGTATATTTCAATATAAATTCGTGATAATAATCTGTCAATATGGTAATCGATGACCAAAAAAGCGTGCTATGAATAAATTCAAAACCCGTTACTTTCAAAATTGGATTACTGGCGAACCAGTTTCCAGGGACAAAAAGAAAAAAAATATTTCGTTTATATCGGATATGGTCCTCGAAAAAAATTGATGAGTAGGGTGGGCGCTGTTTAAAAAAGTACTAAATAAGTTTTATTGAACACATATTTTTTTCCTATGATGGAATAGTTTATATTTCAGAATTTTTGACTGAAGTAAATACCAACATAACACACCATGGGAGGAGATGGAGGAACATGCTGCAAGCGGCGAGATATTATGACAAAAACTTACCAAGAAAGAAGAAAACAAGATGTAAGGACACCATAATCGCAAATTATTTTTCATTTCAATATCATATTTGAAATTCTTTTGTTTTAAAACCAAAGAAATTTTTAAAACTTATTACAATAGTGTGTGGCAGGCGCGTTAGAGCGAAGATAATACTTGTGCGTTATTCTCAACCTGTTTTCGAGATTCCTTCATTTTACTCCCATCTAAATAGGCGATAATCTCTAAAACAAGTTGAGAATAACGCACAAGTATTATCTTTGATAGGGACCCATTTTTACCGGATGTTCACCCCAAGCGTCTAAGGACGCAAAAGCCGAAATCTGAACGTCCTACTAAAAACATTCTGTTTATCGGATACATATTCATATTTTATTTTTAAGCGTGATTACACAGTGAATGCACTGTGGACTTTTTGCTGTATTTCTGGCAAAACTCTTAAGAGGCCGGTAGTGGCGTGTGAACTTGGCAGGCTATACAACAAAGGTAAATAAAAAACTTAAATTTTACTTAGTCGGCATTTTTTAATGCAATGCTTCCAGTGGTTCAGTTGCACGAGTTTTTCTCGAAGATGGGTGAACCGTGGAATTTCCTTTCATATGCAATGTAATATGACCCCATATGGGTCATTATTGTAATTTGATCCTTTGGGGTCATATTACAAAATTTGTCCGCAAAAATAAAAGTCAGAAAATTTAGAGACGAAATGTAAAAAAATCAGTCTCATATCACTAACAGTGACCGAGAAACCGACAATTTAAGATTCAACCAGTAATAACCAGAATACTTGGGTAGCTTTTGTTTAGGTCAACCCCCCCTGTCCAGCAAAAACCGTAGTAGGTATGGAGAACCGTTTTTTGCATTGAATAGCTGACAAAATATTAACCGATGAANTTTTTTTTCGTTTTCCGCGCTATACCGGTAATCAGCAAAAAACGGTAATTTGCCTATTTTTGAGGTATAAAAGGTTCTCTTTACTCCACCAGATGGTGTCGGGTGTCAAAACAAATATTACCAAAAGTTTCCTCTAGAAAAGTTACCCCTATGGCCATACAAAAATTGTCCTCTGGTACCTGCTATGGGTTTAGCTGGAGAGGGGGGGTTGACCTAAAAAAAAGCTACCTTGTTAAAATCGACCGTCATGCAAGGTATCAAACCATTGACTCTCAACTATTTTTGGAATTTTCAAAATCGGTCCACCCATCTTCGAGAAAAACTCGTGCAACTGAACCACTGGAAATCATTGCAATAAAAAACCTTAATACGTTGAACTAGAAAGCTACTTCAAGGATAAATTTTTTGTTGGTTTTTTTAAATGCCAATATCGTACCTTTGCCACAGATATTAAATTATTCGCTACAACTATAAAAATTCAAATTAAGGGGGTAGGTGTCGTAATCTGGTACCTTTACCTTTCAATCACGCCTCAGAACAAATCAGGCAGTTGTTAAAATTCTGAGGATACTAGTTTGTAGATCTAGCCTTCGTCTAACGATTACACATCTCAAAGTCAATCTTGTTACATCACACCACCAGGTGGTGAGTCTATTCTAGAGCACTAAACGGTTTTTTCAAAATCGATCTTCTTTTAGACCCCACATACAAAGCGTCTGAAAATTTACACAGAGTACGGGAAGAGTGAGGTTACTAATATGTTGGAGCCATTTTTTTGAATTTCGCTCTTGAATTTTCTAGAATCAGTTTTGAACCGCGATTTTTACAATTTTTCGTCTTCAAAGTGATACTTCTCCTAGACGGATGTTCAGAATAAGACCGTTTTTTTCGACTCAGGTAGATGAATATAGTGTCGTCAATATGTTTGTCTCGGATTTTTGAATTCACCCTAGAATTCTAAAAATATGACTATAAGTAAACCGGAATGAAAAGTTCGAAAAAAAGTTCGTCTGATCGGAACAAAAGTACCACCAAATTGAAGCTGAGATTTCACTGATCAAAAAGTTGGCTTACAGCTAATCAAAATTTTTAACCAATCAGCGTCAAATTCGATAATTAGGTTTAACATTTTGCTTAAAATAATTGAAATTTCTAGAATTCGATTAAGACATTTCCGATAATTTTATGTCATGCATCGTTTTCGGTGGGTCATATTCACCAATAAAAATGTTCATATCATGGTGAATACCGGTTTTATCGCGGTTAAAGCAAAAAAATATTCGAATTTTGAAAATTCTAGATTTTGTTCTAGATTTTTTGAAAAAAATGATTGCCACCACGAGATTCCTTGGGTCAACTTTAGTCATAACCGATATTAATTTATCAAAAAATTACGACACCTACCCCTTAATAATATGTTTCTAGCCGCATTTTCTGAAAATTACTTTCCTTCTTATCAACCAAAATATTTTATATCTTATTGGCACAATCATAATGCAGTAAATACTGTAGTTTTCGTCTATAGGAAGCCATATTCTCCTTAAATATTGTCATTTCAATGAAAGTGATTAACTCGTAGACTCTTTTTCCGGCAAGTTGTGACCATTTTCTTTATTATTTAACTTAAGGGGTAACCTACGGAGCACGGTGTTTTTTTGAGGGTGAATCGTAAACATTAAAATTCCTATGATGGATAAAATACCAAATAGCGCAAAAGAATCAGCTCGCGAAATAAAAAAATTTCTCGAGAAATTTTTTGAAATACTGCTCGGTGATTGGGTAACGTTTTACAGCCGTTTGCGCAGTATTTGAGAAAAATAATTGCCACGGGCGGGTGCCCAGTAAAATTGACTACGTATGAAAAGAAAATGAACTTAAAAAAATTAAAATTTGCCTATAAAAATGATAAAATAAACTTTTGTGACGTCATTTGTTACGTAATAAATTTAACCCCTTGGGTACTTCAAATTTCATTTTTAATTGAATAGCAAACATAACGATTTCACGAAATTTTGAGCCAAAGTATAAAGTTGGACAAGTTTATAGGGTAGAATTTACGAGAAAAATTTAATAATGTTTTCAATGAGTCATCACTTCGGTTGACCGGAAGTGAATTTAAGGCTTTATAAAATCAGTTATATAATACTTAGGAGCGTATTTCATGGTCAAATAACGTGAAAAATTTTTTGGTGATTTTTCGATGACTCATCACTTCCGGTTTGACCGGAAGTGAACGTAACATCTTTATTTAGCAAGTAATCTTGTAATTGAGATGTATAACAGGGTGAAAAAACTTGAAAAAAATTTGATAATATTTTCGATGACACATCACTTCCGGGTTGACCGGAAGTTAAACCAAAAATAATAAAAAACCTGCACGAGCGTGTTTCAGAACACAGAGACCAAAATATTTCGGGAATTGTCATTTTGGCCGGCGGAATATCGGAACGACCCCCGATAGTTCCCCTTATTTTTAATTTCAAGAATTTTGGTGAGTTCTAGAAATTTCTCATCAGACCGGAAATGCATTATTTGATGCAATTTTTAGTTTAATGCAGTTAAAAACAGTACTGGACAAGATAATGATCTACAAATATACTTTCTAGAGTGACTTTTGAAGGGGAAAACTTTTGCATTATTAATTTTGACACTCGGCGCTATCTGGTGGTGAAAAGAGCTATTTCGCTATTTTGGGAAAAGCTATATTTTGATCACGTGACAAAAAATTTTGTAAAAAAACAGAAGTTTGATTATCGACCTTCTTTAAATGATCAGAACGATTATAAGAGTTTTGCACTATTTAAAAGTCGGCCAAAAAATTTAACTTTTTTTCTGCCCACACAATTATTTCTGACCTTCAGATTTCAAATTTGTGAAGGCTTTGAAACTAACTTTTAATGTTTCTTAAAACCGAAAGATGCTAACGCTAAACTTAGTTTAATAAAAATATGAAGTGATTATTTCCATTAATTTGAAATCACCAAAAAATTTGATCATAAAAGCGATTAGTGACCAAAATTTTGCCGAATTCTGGACGATTAATTTAAAGTCTTAATTAAATATGAGCAAGAGACCGAGAGGGGTGTGGTTGGCAAACGCAATTGATTTTCAGGCAGTTTGAAAGTGTGCTTTATTTTTTTTAAATTAAATTTTGAATTGTTAATTAAGCTCCAATACAAGTCTTTATCAATGGCTGTTTACACACCGCTGCAAAAAAATTAAACTCTGTGATATTATATTGTTCAAACATTTTTCAAAGCTCTTATACTTTAAATACACCGTCATGCATATTATTACTGATTTAATTGAAATCTTAATTTCACTTCCGCTTAAACCGGAATTGACGATTTAACAAAAATATTACAAATTTTTTTGAGTTATTTTACCCTGAAATCTACCAGAAAGTATTATCATTTCTGATGAAATGACAATATAGTTCGACTTCCGGTCAACCGGAATAAGGACTCATCAAAAATATAACAAAAAATTTTTTTCGTTAACTCCACCCTGAAAGCTACCCGAAATATATTATAACTTATAAAATAAGGAATTTAGTTTGACTTCCGGTCAAACCGGAAGTGAGGACTTATCAAAATATCATCAAAATTTTTTTTGAGTTTTTCTACCCTAAAATCAACAGAATATTTATAATTACTAATCAAATAAGAAGTAAAATGTACTTCCGGTTTAACCGGAAGTGATGACTCATCAAAATATCATCAAAATTTTTGTTATAAAAATTTACCCTAAATGCATGTCCCCGTTTCTGCATTTGATTAACTTCTTGAGTTTTTGTTTATAAAGTGACAAATGATCGTTGAAGTCCCCAAGGGTTAATCGAATAAACTGAGAATTTCCTCAATTTATGACTCATATTGAACCTACACACTTCAAAAACTTTATTTGCAATTTTGAAAGGTTAAAAAAAAAAATTTCAAATTTTTTATATCAAAATGCTTTAGAAACTTGCAGGAATCCGTTTCTGGCAACAATGAACCGTCATATGCTTCATTGAGGTTATCCAATCAGCGACCAGGGAGTTGAAAAAAATCCACTCGAGCAAAATTATTATTTCGCAGCTGGTTCTTTTGCGCTATTTGTTATTTTTATCCATCATAGGAATTTTAATGTTTACGATTCACCCTCAAAAAAAGCACCGTGCGGAGGATGTATCTCGAGACTCAGAAGTGATAGGAAGCTAATTTTAGTTGCATTGTCATTTTCGTGGCTGGTTTGCTTCCAATAATATATAAAAAAAAATTTCGATGTCAAAAAATATCATTTCGACTTGCATAAAACTGGAAAACAATTCTAGATATGGTATTGTATTCAGAATACAATGAAATCAACTCGCAAGAAAAAGGTGGTCTAAATGAAAGTATTTCAATATGATAGTTGTCGATTTTTGCCTTTTAATATTTCAATTTTTAGCCTTATCAATGTTATAATGGCGCGCATTAAATCAGCATGAAATAGTGATGCGAGAAATATAAAAAAATTTATTAAAATTTCCCTTGGTTCAAAAGTTTAATATGATAATAGAGAAGGATTTATGAAAAAGAGAAACGAAATCGCATGTGCCGTTCGTGAGGTTATACTTTTTTTTGTAAAATAATCTACATTTTGCCTATATTTAACTATAGCAAGGAATTTTCAAAAATATAATTTCGCGCGAATTAAGATGAATTTATGAAATATTCTGGTTGCAATTGTAGAGGAATTTTTTCTGACCAATATCATCGGCATTATGTGATTTTTGGATTACGTGGATATGACGGTATACTTCAATGGAAAGAAATACCAGCAATTAGGTGTTTATGCATTTAAAGGTTGATGTGATAATATTTTCTAAAAAGAATCAATTTTTGACTTTTCAAGGTTACGGACTACAATATACAATTGGAAAAATAAACGTTCACTCAATTCTCACAAAAGATATTTGAGTTTTAAAAAGAGCTTATTTTTCCCCCAGCAAATTGCTGGAAGCACCCACATCCCTTAACCCTTGTGAGCACAGAGCCACAATTGTGGCTCTAGCTACCTAAAATCATTCGAAACGGGGGTGGTCAACACAATTTCTGGACAAAAATTTTGTAATGAGGTTATTTTTCCTAGAACGTTCGAAACTGCATATTTTCTGCATTTGAATTCAATAAGTGGTATTTTTAGCGTCCTTATACCCTCGAAAGTACTATTCTAGAAAATAGTTTTTTTTGGGGAATTTGATTTTGAGGCTTAATTTTCATCGCTGAAATATCAAAATTTTCTGAAACTGCATTGAATCTGCGTCCGATAGGTTATGAAATTGAATTTTTATTAAAATTTAGAAAAAAAAATATTTTTTCCGACTAAAATTAAATTTTGACATGTGACTTCGACCTCTTGGAAGAGAACTAAGAGGTTTAATCAAATCTTGAGATCTATGGTATGACGGTGTTTGGCCTTTGCGATGATATTGATCAAAAAATGAATTTCAAAATTAAAGGGGTGGTCCAGGCAAATTACACATTTCGAAAAAAAAAATGCTTCAATTCTTTCGAAATTAGGCTCAAAAGAAAGCCAGTGAAACACAGACGAGAAAGTTGGCTTACGCCAAGACGATATTTTGATTGAAGCACTTTTTTTTCGGAAATTTTTTCGAAAATGACAAAAAAAAATCATATATCGAGTTTTAGCTGGAAATTCAAATTAGCCCTCGAGAGTCTTTAGATAATGAAAATAAAAGATTATTGAAAAAAAATCATGAGAATCGGTAATAAACGAAGCCAAACATAACTTTTAAAAATGATTTTGGCACGTTTCTAGTGCTTGTAGAGCTCATTTGTGCGACGAAAATTTTTTTGGTTTTCTTAGAATGACCACTGAACTCTTTCTCGAATTTCGTAATTGCCTGACCACCCCTTAAAGTCTAGAACATTTTTTTTGCTTTTCACTTTTTACATTTATATCATATAATAATAATATCATATAAATTATATGGCATTTTCCCTCTTCATCCATATTGTCGTTAAACATGTGACATGCTAAATATTAAAACGTAGGTTTTGGCCATTATGTCTTTAAAGACGAAAAAACAACAGTATCAGTGGGCGAAGTCTCAAGTTATTAGGCATTTATCTTTATTTCGTCGCTTATTTTAAATTTATAAGCATTGACGAATAAGTAGAGACTTATTTTCCGGTCACTTTTTACCGTTCAATACTTATAAGAAAATTAATAAATAATGATAATTATCAAACTTCGAATAAAATAGCAAAAATCAAGAATAAAAATAGCCCTCTTAGCGTCTCAATGTTTTTAAGTAGCAATCAACGGAGCCTAGGAGCAAAATGATTCCCCTTTTCGGAAATTTGGTTGTTATTCCAAATAAAATATGTATTATTGACCAATCAGAAGGAAATATCAGAAAAATTTTTTAAAGAAACTCGTGGTTTGTTAGGTTATCCAATATGCCGGCTAAATACAGTAACGTGTGGTTATATAATAATAAAACTCAGAATATAAGTCAGTGCTATATTTATAAGATATAACTTATAGGCAAAATAACTTAAATTATAAGACGAATAATTTTCAGGCAGAACCTCAATGTACTGTCGCGACAGTCGTGTGGTGTTAAGAGGACTGCGTTTAACCCGTGTGAGACAGCACCTTATAAAGGTGTTTGCATATTAAAATCATCTAAAATATGCAAAAAAAACATCGTAGAATTGTCTCCTTCGAATACATTATAAAGAATTTTGGCAAGGATGTCAAAAAAATGATTATTTTGTTTTTGAAATTTTGTTCAAATTGTACGGAGAGTTTATTTTTTGCTTTTTTTTTTCACTTCATAAAGACTAAAAATATGATAAGCTTTCGATTTATTCAATCATTTTCAATCAGAATAAAGAGTTTGAGAAAAATATTCTCGCAGGTAACATAAAGTAATTTCGCGCTCAAAAATGATTAGTTTATTTTGAGATTTTTTTCCAATCTCTTTACTTCTAAAAAAATAAATTCGACCTATTGCGTCAATTAAAATTTTGAAATAGTCAGTTTTAGGAAAGTGTTTTTTCCATGGGTGACACTCAAAACAAAGATTAATTGGTATACAGGAACAGATTATTTTTTCAGAAGTGATTTTTCAAAATTTTCGATTTTAAGTATTTCACGAAAAATTTAATTATTAAAAAATTAATTCGAGCAATTAAATATTGTCCAGATCACTTGATATAGCTATATCGAACAGAAATAATATCAGAAGTGTACTAATCTGCTTTTATAGGGGAAAATAACCATTTTTTATGAAAAATTGTGATTTTTTCATCAAAATTTTAAACCTTTTAAAATAATTTTGATTGATTATATATAAATCAAATCAGAAAAAACCGCAATAAGTCAGATCCTTGTGCAATCCGCTTCCAACAAAATAATTTTGACACCACCATGTGAACACCACTGTGAGCTAAGTATCCGTAGTATGCTGTACCTTGCTCTTATCAGTAAATTTTCTAGAACTAAAAATCAAAATTCTAGAATATCAATTTCGGATGCAAACAAATATCGTTTGAACTTCCTTATGCAAAAAANAAAATTCTAGATTTTGTTCTAGATTATTTTGAAAAAAATGATTGCCACCACGAGATTCCTTGGGTCAACTTTAGTCATAACCGATATTAATTTATCATAAATTAATTCTATAAGGGGCTCAAAAAATTACGACACCTACCCCCTTAATAATAATGTTCTAGCCGCATTTTCTGAAAATTACTTTCCTTCTTATCAACCAAAATATTTTATATCTTATTGGCACAATCATAATGGCAGTAAATACTGTAGTTTTCGTCTATAAGGAATGCCATATTCTCCTTAAATATTGTCATTTTCAATGAAAGATGATTAACTCGTAGACTCTTTTTCCGGCAAGTTGTGACCATTTTTCTTTATTATTTAACTTAAGGGGGTAACCTACGGAGGATGTATCTCGAGACTCAGAAGTGATAGGAAGCTAATTTTAGTT
>SCLH01002202.1:107733-135616 GCA_004367855.1 Oikopleura vanhoeffeni | reverse complement strand
TTGATCGATCACATTGTAAATTTTCATTAATACATGATTAAGGGTCCTAAATTGCGATTAAAGGCCATTGCGCCACGGATGGTGCAAAAGACACTACGGGAGTTAATATCGTTTTAAAAAATTCTATAGTCGGGTTAAGTTGGAAATGGATGTACAGTGAAAAGTGTTTTTTTTTATAATTTTAACTATACTTAGTTATGTTTAGAAAATAAAAATGTGAACGTTTGTAAGAATGAACATTTTTATTGAAGATAAAAAATAAAAAAATAAATTTCCATATTTTTTTTCTTTCAAATATTGCTTTGAAAAAATGTACCAATCTGGTGGACTTATGCCACCCCCTGAAGAGGAAGGTAGATATTTTTCAATTTGGTCTATAACATTAGTACTACTTTAAGTAGCATAATTTACTAGACCAAATTGAAAAATATCTACCCTCCTCTTAAAGGGATTTGAAAGCTCGTGCTACAAATTGTAAATCAAAACATTTATTCGTACTCTTTATTTTTGTCATCGTGAGAATCGCTGAAGTAGTATAATCAGTATTCATCGTCTGCTTGAACAGACCTAAAAATCAAACAGACACTTGTTATCTCCTGTATCTCTAAGTGCCTTTCTGATAGCTACTTATATCACCTTGTTTCCGAAATTAATCAAAAACCATTCAGAATCGTTGTCATATTGGTAATGGAGGGGGATAAAAAAAATTTAAATTCAAAAAGTGACATGAATGGAGGAATCGATTTTTTTCAGATGGACGCTCGACCTGTTTCGGAAATTTTCAAAAAAATGACCTTACCTGGTTACATTGTGAAAAAAATCAGATCCTGAATGACCTTTTATGAAACAAAAATCTGAATAAAATTTCAACACTTACAGTTCAAAATTTTGCTTTTTGCCGTATTTGGAATAGGAAACGGGTGATTTTCCATCATCAGTCTTTTTAATTGATGACACCATAACTTTTTTTCTTCCATTGATTGCACAGTCAAATTAATCTTAAATTGAATATTAAAAATTTTTATTTCAGAAAAATGTATATTTTAAATAAAAGGAAGGTATTTTAAAAGTTTCAATAAAACTGAACTGCCAGTGGCAGTCTGCCACTCGCTGATGCATGCCGTATATGATACGGTATATCCATCACGATCACAAAACGACTCTTTTTTCTCAGAGTATATTCTTTCATTTTTGAGCAATAATAACGTGACCTACTCGTCTCATGCCAAGAATTCGAAGAATGACGCTCATTATGACGGAAGAAAAAAAATCAACACATAATAAGGGAATTTTTTTGATGACCAGGATATCACCCGCGGATGCCAAAACAGAGGCTAATAATAATACAAAAAAATCCGAGAATGCCAATCTTTATGATTTTGTGCAAAAAAACGAAAATTTACCTTCCTAAATTTTTTAACAGAATTTTAGAATTTTCCTAAAATTTCTCCTAAATGCGAGATTTTCAAATAACCGGAATTGACCTAATATTGGTAGCAAACGAAACTTAGTAAAAAACTCTAAGACAGATGGCTGAAAAATGAAAATTCAAAAACTTCCATTTCTATAGATTTTTCAAAAGTTCAAATTTTCTATGAGAAAAAAAAAGTTGTTTGTTGACCCTGGGATCATACGCGGTATCCGTGAGTTGGTATGGAAAGATATTTAGAGCATTATTTTCGATAAAATTCTAGGATTTATTTCATAATTGACCTTGTTCTATTAATAAGTACTTTGTAAAAATATTTGTCTGATCTTTTTGGTAATTACACTATAAAATACTAAGTTTTATAGTGTTATTTGCCACGATGGTAGCTATTAAAAATCAAAGGATTATATTGTAATGAATTATTTAGGTGTTTTTTATTCTCTTTATTTTGGTGAATTTGCCGGTATTTAATGTTAAGTGTGTCATTTTTATCGCCCAGACCGCCAGTCAAAATCCGTAAAGGTTGGTAATTGGTCATCAAAGTGCAGAGTAATGTAATTTACTGAGACAAAGACATTTTATTTGAACCAGATCAAGAAACCTTTTGAAGTGTTTTTTGAGTAATTAAAATTATTACTAACTTAGTTTTGCGTAAATTCCAGGCCCCATTCAAGGCGGTGAGGCATCATTATTATGAGTCATCTTTTGAAAAGTAGGGCAAAATGTTGACCAATGAGCGCGCTTGATAAGCTTGGATATTTTTTATTATGAAATTAAATCTTTTAAAAAAATTATACCGAATACAGTCCATGCGCCCTAACTGGAATACCACAAATTTGAATTTGCGCTCAATCTGAAACACTTTGAAGGGCATTTTTGAGTTGATCAAAACTAGAATTCAAAATGCTTTCTTTCAACTCATAAATTTTCTGCAGACGGGTTCCAGGTTCGGCGTAACGTTCTAATTTAGGGTGTTCCAGTTAGGGCGCATGAACTGTAAGTTAAAAACGCTCTAAAAAGATAAAAATTTGATTTTTAAGGTTAATGGTCGATTATGGTGCGAAAAATCTAAGAAAATCAAATTAAGTCAAAAAGGCATGAATTTTTTTACTTCATGAAACGATAGAAAAAAGCAGAGAACACAAAATTTGAAACTTTTTTTTGTGTTTTTCATGCAATTTTAAAATAGAAACAAAAATCCCATGCTTACCCAATTTTAACCTCAGAACATTAATTTCCTTATCAATTTAAAAAAGTCTGATATTTCGATTAATTTTACAAAAAAACTTTCTGGACTTTTGATTAAGATAAAATGTTTTTCCTACGATTAATATTGGATTTAGCATTTGTTGTTACAAAACATCCTTCGCTGTCCGAGTTTGCCAACAATGTTATACTTTTTGCTTAGACATGAAAAATGGGCGATCAATGCATATTATACGGCTTCTTGACAAATTGTCAGTATAAAACGATAATTTTAGGAGCGAAATTGTCGTCTTAAAGTTTTTGCGAAAAAAACTGTTTCTAACCTTTGTATTATAATCACCAAACGGCTGGACAGAGAATGAGAAATTATTTTCTGATCCTTCTAACACAATCAGATTTTCTGTCGGGATTTTATGTTTCACTTCAAGGCGATCATGATGTGGTTTCAGCAGGATGAAAAGTTTGTGAAAAAGCAATATAAATCTTGTATGCTTTCCCTGATTCATAACTCCCTCGAGGACGAATTCTCCCAAGGAGCACAAATCTGGCCCTTCGTAGTTAAGCAAGAGAGCTTGGATATCCTGGAGATGAAGTTTATCGTCGTGGTCTCGTTTGAACTCGTTTATATGGTCAGCAACCTCATTCATTGATGCCAGGGCTTCTTCAACTTTTTTCGATGTACCCAAAAGTTTCTTTGAAAGTTTCTGAAAATATTTTGTCAATTTATATTTTCATGCAGATTAAGTTTTTCCCTTTATTCATAATTAAGGGGGTATCCGACGCGTTTTACAGATTTTCAAACGTCTTTCTATGATAAAATGAAAAGGGGAGTTTCTTGTCGAGAATCGTAAGAAGAGATTTCAACTGACATTTTTCATATTTAAAATTATTTTTTGGATGAAGTCACTGGCTTGTTAAGCCTTTAGAAACCCCAAAAAGTCGGAAATAAAAAAACGATGTATGCCCGGGCATGCCCTCGTCTGCTGAAAGAAAAAGTCTATTTTTTTCATAATTAGAGCCGACCGCCATTTTTTGAAAAGTAGTTTTTATAAAATGGTAAGCTAATTTGACATTATTTGGTTTTTTTTCTTCCAGAATGTATTCACATTTTTTTGGTATTTTATGGAATGTTAAATAATTTAACTTAAATTAAACAAAAAAAATCATGCTCAATTCATAAATGTATAATTTTGAAAGAAAAAATTCTAATTCAAATCCCGATACCGAGTCTCCTTTTTTCTCATTCTGAGTGTATATTTACGATTGTTGTTACAGAAAATAATCAATATGTGTAAGTCTAGCAACATTTTGCAATTTTATGTATATCCTTTTACCAACGGAACTCCATCTCAAAAACGTTTACTATTTCTATAGCGCGAGTTCGAAACCCACTAATGTTGTCTAAGTGATTATCTTAGTGATGGCTTAAGTGATTACACACCGATCAAATTTAGCGGTCCCAATATCTAGCACCTTTGCCTATAATCATGCTCAAGACAGTCACTAAGACAACATGAGTGGGATTCGAACACGCGCTATAGAGATAGTAAACCTTTTTGAGATGGAGTTCCGTTGGTAAAAGGATATTGAATGTCTTTTACCGGGGATAGAGTGGTGATAAAAAGGGAAAGGATTGGTGATAGAGTGGAGATAAATGGGGATGGCCATCCCTAGGAATTCCATCCCTATCCCATCTTCATTCATCCCTTGGGGATGCATCCCCATCCCTTATACAATCCTTATACAATCCCTTATACAATCCCTTGTACAATCCTGCTCATGATGACTTCAGTACCATTCATTCCAGCCACCATTTTTGGCCTTTTACTGAGTTCATACTTTTTTGGCATTTTCTTGGCAACCTCTAAATTACTAAATAATCAAAGAAAAAAAAATTTGTTTTTTCCAGATGAAATGAATAATTATTTGTTTGGCAGATATTCTCAAAATTTTCAGGATATTGAATTTGCCTTTGAAAATCTGTAGACCGGGTCATAGACACGTCCTTCAACACTGTGTTGAATAGGCGCCTAAAGTTGACATTTGAAATTTTTTTTAAAATAAATAATAACTAATTCATTCCCTTAAAAATCTGATAATTTTTAGTAAATAATCAAGAAAAAACTGGACATGCTTTTATTTAACTCAGAGAACAACTCTTGGACTGGTGCCAACCGTCATCAAACCGATACTAGCTTTGTATATTTTTATTTTGCTTAAAATTACGAACTACTTTATTTCCCAAAATATACAGTGTTCCAACTCAGAAATCACCGAATGGGCTGGACTTGCGCCAAACAGCACTGATTCCTGATCCGGAACGATCAACTTCAACAAGGCCAGCCGCCCCTTCTTTTGATGCTGAGACAAATGAGATTTCTTTCTCTTTATTCCAAAAATTTACTATTATTTCGGCAAAATATTGGCCTCTAGTGAGGGCTCAGAGCCAAAGGAACTGTATGTACATTTCCGCTTACTTAGTATTCTATTCAACTAATCGAAACAATAAAACGACGAAACAACTTGAACTTTGAAAACAGCGACCAGACAAAAATGAGCGAAGGTTAAATTTTAAGTTCGAAGTTCACGTGAGTTCCACCGCAAAAATTAAATATGGTAGAACAGGGTAGTTTTCGGAGAAACATATTTTCGTCAGAATTTTGGATTTTTTTCTTCAAAATTAAGTTTTTCGTAATTTATTTTTAAAAACAAAAATTCGTTTTTTGACAAAAACTTTAGTCGGCATATTCGTAATGATCTTTCTACCAAACGGTACAAAACGTAAATTTATGCTCCAGTAGCTTTGTTGCACAGATAAATAAATTTTGACAAAAAAACGAAAGTTTGACGAAAAAAAATCTGACATAAAATGGTTCCCCCCAATTTTTTGCTGTACATACAAATTGTTCTGGTATGTGATAAATACAAAATGTTTAAAATTATGACAGTTCAACTTTAGATTTTAATTGTGAAAAGTCGAATAATTGACATTTTTAAATTTTGACCTGCGATATTGTGAAGAAAATAAATAATGCAAAAGTGAATCATAATATCCCTTATTCACACTTGTGTTAATATCCCGGCCCTGATTAGGAAACGTAGTATGTTTTTAAGTAGTAGGGCCGGGATATCAACAAAAGTGTGAATAAGGGATATAGTGGATAGTAGAATTTTTTGATGAATTTAACCGTATTTTTGAAAAACATATTTGTTCTGCTCAAAATTAGATACATTTGAAACTTTGCTAAACTTGAAATTTTGACTTGATAATTATTTAATAATCCTTCGAAAATAGAGAAAATTTGACAGCCAGTAAATACAACTTATGAATCTAAATATCGAAGCCCAATAATTAAAGTTTCCAAATAATTTTCAACGTTCTAAAGCCTCTGGGTTATGAAATAAACTCGTAACCAATTATAAATTATTTTGACGGAAATTTTAAATTAAACAAAAAAATATAAAATTTTTTTTCAATATGACCTCAAAATCCAAATAAGAAATTTTAAACATTTTTGACCTGATTTTTTCAAGTAATTTTTGAGGAAAAGCTGCAGAAAAATTTCCGAAAGTCGTATTTTTTTCACGAAAATGGTTTATTTTTCGTTTTAAACAAATTTGAATGCATCAACCATCGACCTTAAAATTTCACCTTTTTAATCCAAATGTTAGTCTTATCCGACAGGATCATAATAAAAACTAATGTACTTAAAAAATAATCTAGTTAGAATATTTACGAGTAAAATTTAAAACGCGCTGGATGCAAAATGTACACTAGCTAAAATATTACCTTTAACAGATCAGGGTACTTAAGAATTCGTTGGAACGGTTTAATCAAATATGTCGATATTGGAAGTGGATGACCCAGAAGTTTCTGATGTTTCTAAATATTTAAAACGTTTATAAGTTATTTAAATTCAATGATTTTTTTGGCTTACCCAAGAGCAATACAAAATTTTTCAGATGAAAATTTCAAAATGAAACGATCTTTCACTATGATAACCTGGGAGTCATTCTGACTCACCTTGTTGTTAACGTTAAAAGTCCTATTATAGCGGAGCAATCATTGGGACAAAAACAGCATCTAGTTCTTGTCTCGCATTCGCTATTTAGTTTGGAAGAATCATTAAATAAACTCAAATACGTTTATACCGGTAGTCCTTATCTGCAGTTGCTCACGCATATTATTAACACCACCATACGTTATCAGTGGTACCAGAAGATTGCGGTTAATTCTAACGTTAGCAGAGAATTAGTCCATTATTAGAGATTAATTTACAGAGATTCATATCCCTGCATGCAAATTTTAGCACCAACTCATCTAGATAGATACTCTAAATGAGGATAGGATATGCCTTGCTATAGTGAAATACCTACAAAGAGAATGGGGCAAATTAACTGTATTTTACCGATAATAATTGACTTTAAAAAATAAAAAAAGCCTATACTGAACTGTTTAGACAAGGTAAATAAGTCGGAGGGCTTTAAGGGAGTAACCGACGAAGGCTGTATCTCGAGATCCATACATGGGAGAAACTTAATTTCAATTGCATTCAAAATTTTGGATTTGACCAAAAAAAATTTCGGAAATTCGAATTTTTCCCAAGTATTTTTTTCAGTATTTATGCTATATTTTTTGAACGCTATGATTAAAACCTTAATTTGACTTGCATCAGGTAGCCTGCAATGTAATCTTGAAATCAACTAAAAAAATTTTAAAAATCTTAAAAAAAATTCAACAATATTTTTTATATGGTGAAATTTGACGTTTTTTGTGGTACCTAAACTTTGCACATGTGTGCATCAAAAACTAAATCAGATATCGAGAAACCGAGCTCATAGTACCACGTCTCAATCGATTGCGAAGATGAAATTTTTTGGGAAAAGTTTTTGATAACATTGCTGGAAATGATTTTAACAGAGGCTGAAGATACCGAAATCGGCAAATTTAACGTGTAAATTTCGTCGATTTTGAACAAATAGACCTTAAATCAAATTTCTGACTCCATAGTATCAGAGAAAAACCAATTATTAGTGGGCGTATGGAGAATAGAAAATTTCTGATATTTCCTTGCAAAATGATTTTATCGGTAAAAACCCGAAAATCGACTTTTTGGACCGGTACTACTACCTGTACCGTTATACAAAAAACTTTTTGATACTTTTTTTGACAAATTCAGACATTTATCTCCATCATACTGTAATTTCAACATCGTACGACGCTTCCTCATCAAACGACAGGTGTTAAAAAAAAGTGAAACGCGTCGGTTACTGCCTTAACTCAAAAAATCCTATGTCTATGTTAGGTCCGTAATGACCGAAAAGGGGGAATAGACAAGTCGGGGCTTGAACCCGCGGCTCTCTCATCATGATTTGAGTGTGTTTACCAACTACACCATATTGCCTGATATTTCTAGTCGGATTTCTCGATTATAGCGCGAATTAGTCGCTTGACCTAATCGCACCTGACANAATAACGCAAAATTTATTTAACGGTAAAAAATTTTGAGGGGTGAGTTGCCATATTTTAGAAATGAAAGAAGATTTACCGCTGGTTCAATGTCCGCAGAGATCAAAACTTCAATTCAAGAAAAACCGCCGATCATTTTCGAAAGAAAGAATACAATAATAAAAATTTATCTACCGGTACAAATTCAACTTTTCCAACTGTACTTTGGCTGGGAGGCTGATAACCTGGGTGTATGTTTTACACACTCAGTGTTGTTTAGTCTGTTAGCCAAATTACAGCTTGGCAATCAAAACGGACAAAACACAAATATAGTTTCTGTCTCGCATTCGCTGTTTCGGTTTTTAGGAAAATGATATAATAAATTGAGAATAATAACGGTAGTCTTTAATTCGCAGAACTCATGCATTTCTTGTAACTCTCCTTAAACAGGGGGGGTTATCAACTATCAATTTTCAATATTTATACATGCACACTCCGTGAGCTCCATTTTTTCATGCACAATGTGTGTCATCAAAGTAAAGCGGGGAAATAACGTGAAAAGGAGCAGCCAATTACAGGCACGCAAATTTTCCCGCAATTCCCCGCAAAATTCTTCTCTTATCCAATTAATTTGCTTTTAAAAGCACGTGATTAAAGAGAAGGAGACATAATTTTCCACGCTTGATCTTGAACGTATGAAGTTGACTGTATATCTTATTTTTACATACTTTTTATTTTTTTTCTAAAATTTCGTAATTATTTTCTAGGTTTTAAAAATTAAATAATGTAGTTGGTCAGTGAAAATTGGTGAACAAATAAAACTTTTCAGGAGAAAATATTCGTCAAACTAAACCTACGGATACTTTGGAAAAAATTCGATAATTATTAATTACTAAAATTTGATTCCTGGAGAAATAATTTATAAATTAAGAAACACGTTTTTAAAACATAAATCAAAAATTACACGGAGAGGTGAGTTAATAAGGTGTTAGATCGGTCTATTATTGCTCAATTCGTACCGTGAAAAATTCGCGGAGGTCAGGGCGATCCATCATTTCTGCTAATACATCAATTGCCATTGGTAAATTTGTGCAATAGAAAGAATACATCTTGAAGTTTTCGGCCTTAAATACATAATTATTACTTTAGAAAAATTAAAACTCTTTTTCTGAAAATTCAATTTAAATTGATTGTATAATTGGGGTAAGAAACAGAAGTTTTTATCGCTTATTTATATTCCGTACTTCAAAGGCTGAATTTTTGTAAAAAATCTATATAATTAACTGAGATTCAAGTAAATCTTGAACAAAAAATCGATAAAAAGATGTGAAATGGGCAAAGATTAAATCACATGATAAAATTTTTGAATGCTAGGCACTTAAACTTACATTTTCAATAAGAAGATTGGCAATGTTTTGAACATTTTCATCGTTTCTTTGAAGATTTTTGCATAGTTCGCTGAAATATTTTTATAAATTATATGAAAATCAATTATATTTTTTGCTGACAATAACACGGAATCGCTTTTTAGACAAAAAGTGAGAGCATTTCCATTACATAAAGCCTATTACAGTGCCTTATCCCTTGAAATGCAAAAAAATCCAAAANAGGTCATTTCCCGCCAAACTAGCAGAGGTGATATTTCAAAAACATTTGTAACTAACAGAACCAACCTTCGTGGTAATTTTGAACTTGACAGTAATCTGATACAATAAAACCCACGCCGACACCTTTGCTTTTAAAAAGCTTCTTAAAAAGACACGCAGTTTGTACCTACACCTTCAATTTTCATAATTTTTCATTATTTTTTTGTGTGAGGCTCCGGAGAAGAATCCATTGAACATATGTAAAGTCCCTAACTCCTTGAAATGCAAAAAAAATCCAAAAAAAGTAGGCATTTCAAGGGGGCAAATGGGATTATGCGCATTTCAAGGGGGCATGCCTTTTTTCTGGAGGAAAATTGTTTTTTTCTTGATATCTTTCTGTTTTTTCGATTTTTTGAATAATTCTACACAAAATACGAATTGTGGTTTGCTGAATTTCTAGTTTCAAAAACTTAAAAATTCAAATTTGAATTTTCTAGAAGTTTGAAAATTTGATAATACGAATAAATGTTTAGAAAACCAATTAAGCGGCTTTATTCATATAATAAGTACAGAATATAGTGGAAGTTCAGTGCTGTAATTAGAATTAGATGATGTTTAAAAGTTTAAAATATAAGGTCAACTTATTAAAATAAGGCATTGGAATCGAGTTTTAGACTTTTATAAATTAGAATCTTTTGTGTTGTTTGAAAAAATGCGGTTGTTTGGCATTGAGGCTTTTCTTTTGAAGCAATACTTAATTATTTTCTACATCTTTGTGTTTCATGGCACTAACTTCAAATTAAAAGCGCTGTACAGTGGTATTTGGACATTTTACCATTAAAATTTTTGTTGTTTCCAATAAATATCACCTTTTGGAATTAACACTTTAATCTTTGAATAAGCTCGTATTTGATATAAAATCGTGTGTTGAATCGTGTAAACAAGTTCTAGAAAAATTTGCATTTTTTGAATTTCATCTTCCAAACATCAGTTCTTCAATCTACAGCACATAAATCAGCTCATTACGTAAGGTAAACACTTCACGCCTAATCAGTCACAAAAAAAGTTTCCATTTTCTAATGCTTGAATTTGAGGTCTCAATCATCAAGTATTATAATTCAGTACTGTAATATTGGACAGGAACGTCACAAATCGCAATCTATAACTTCTTGCTCAAAAATGATATGACTTATCGCCGATAAAGCCGTCTATTGGCAGGTTTCTGGATTACCAAAATTCTATGCAATCACTTGTCTCTGTATATTGGTGTACCGATTTTTCTAGAAAAATAAGTAGCAATAGACCTGCGTTTTTTTCGACCCGCTGCTCTATATAAGAGAATTATGAGATGTATTATTTCTTTTTTGTGTGCTAATGTAAACGTATTACGCCTGTTTAAGTACTTTTTCTCGTCATTTTAGTTATGAATTTATAGCAAAGCAGGAGCCTTAGATGAGGTATTTGTTGAATCCCATACGACAGATTAAACAAATAACCCTTTCACGCGCCGCGAAAAACCGATCGCGAAATATCATTTTTCCAGGTGATTGCATCGTTAGAGATAATCAGAATAAGACAGTTTTGTAGCGTAAAGTAGAATGCGTAGCTGTGCAAAAATAAATTATGCATTTTAAGGGGTGAAAGTCTTTTTCAGAAAAAACAGGGGTTAAAGGGGATTATGTGCATTTTAAGGGGGCGCATTTCAAGGGGTTAGGGACTGTAGACTGCCATCAAAACTGTTTTTTATGACAGAATTAACTAAACAGAATGTACTTTAGTTTTGTATATATCCTCTCAACTAACACTTGAAACGTAAGAGCGTGTCGATAAGCTGGTAATGAACATTTTAGTTTTCCGGATCGATTTCCGGAAAATTCCGAATCTGATGCCAATGCGATAAAAACGGCGCCGAATCGTTCTCAAAAAGCGGAAGTTGCAAATATCAGAATTATTTATTTTTGACTGTTGAGCCAATTTAAGGTCAAATATATTTTATTTGGAATAATGCCAAAATAAGCGTTGTATGACGTTTAATAGCTTGGAAGGTCAGAGAACCCCTTGATGATATGTTTTTTCACAAAACCATAAAACTTTTTACTCACTAAAAATTTAAAGAAAAAAAAATTTATGTTACTAAAGTTATTTGCGCTTGCTTTAATCGTTTCCTTTTGCCGTTATAGGTTTCGAAATTAAAAAACGGCTGATGTACAGTTTATACCGATCAAGTACTTTTTCTAAAATTTCATTGACAAAATTTTCAAAAATTCCGAAAAAATACAGTACACATGTATGTCACAATTTTGCTCATATTCTTAGATTTTTTCAAAAACCTGATAGACACCGCTGATTGGTCAATGAGCATTTAAATCTGTGAAGCACCTACGTATTTGCGAATTTAAAAGTTTTGATTGGTTTAGGGTGGCTCCTGCAAAAAAGTAAGAATATGAGCGAAAATGTGACATGCTGTACTAATCGCTAATTGGTCAAAATTGAACCTCAACCAATTATCGAAATTAAGTCAAAAATGTCTAAATAAGACCATAAATTGAATGTTTGAATTTCGACTAATTATAACGAATAAATCATCGCATTTAAATCTAGGTTAGTCATTTTAGTTTTGAAATGACATAGTATTTTAGAATGAATCATAAATTGTGTTAGTTCCGCCGTCAAAAACTCAAGAATTATCTACTTAGAATTAACACCTTATCTCAATTATTTAATGGATAATTAAATCCACAAAGTTTGATTTCTTAAATGACTTTATCGTATTTCGAGGTAAAATTTGAAAAAACAACTGGGGCTTAGTTCGATTTTTAAGTAAGCTAGAAATGAGATATCAAAAAAATGGCTAAAATTTGCTATTTTTGCCACCGAAATTGATAGATTATATCTATTTTTGACTATTTTTCAAATTCAAGCAACTTATGTCAACCCTCTCACTTTCCCTACTCGAGCCCTTATCTGTCCACCGACGCAGAAACAGCGATATCTATGTGTAACACCTCTAAAAATTTGGTACAGGTTAGGTTTCTCATCATGCGACAAAAATTAATTTTAACCGCGGAAATCACCGAGAATGCTCCGGTAAAAACCTCGAAATTATAATTTGACGTTGTTTGCTTCATCTGTACCGGTGAAAATTGGTTCAGAAAAAAGATATTTTAAGAGATATGCACTTTCAATCGTTTTTGGTCTATTTGCATTTTCGAATTCATTTTAAGAAATACGCTGCAGATTTAATTTTAGGGAGGTAATCGTCACTGAAAAAGCTAAAAATTGAGGTTTTAACGGCAAATTGTCGAAAAAGTAGGGCGGGATCCCGCGGGAGGACATAGTGATACAGATCCGAGACCACCTGGGTGAGTTTTTGAAAAAAATATTGATTTATTTTTCAGCATTTTTAAAATGTCCCTAATTTAAGCTTGTCTTTCCTTGCCAATAACCTGATAAGTTTTAAAAATTGTCAACAAAGTTTTTAGTGTTTGTTGAAAATTCAGTAACTTTCATAACTATTTAGTCCAATTTTTAAATTTTTCATCCAAATCGCTCAAAAATGACAAAACGTATTGTTTTAATTATTGAGAGAATCATTTTCAAGCAGGATTTCAACAAAAACGGAAATATCGTTCATTAACATTTTAGCATAATGACGCAGAACTGAATAAACTTGTAAAAATGATCACATACTAGTACATATTGATAAAGAACGCTTTTGTGACATCCATGGCAAGGTAAATTCTGGTTTGAAAAACGTAAATCTTTGAAGAGACATGATTTTGGTTTAGGAAGGCTTTTGTGACATCTGTGGCACTTTGAAAATTTAGGAACGCTTTTGTGACAAAAATTAAACAACTTTGGCGAAATTCGAATCCCAGTGGCCTAACCCTAAGACTTACCAGAAATTTTATGAAATATTTAAGATATCTTATAATCTGAAAACTGCCACAAATGTCACAAAAGCGTTGGTAAATTTCAAAACTGCCAAAGATGTCACAAAAACTTTCCTAAATTTTCAAAGTGCCACAGATGTCACAAAAGCGTTCCTAAATTTTCAAAGTGCCACAGATGTCACAAAAGCGTTCCTGAACCAAAATCATGTCTCTTCAAAGATTTACGTTTTTCAAACCAGAATTTACCTTGCCATATATGTCACAAAAGCGTTCTTTATCAATATATGTGTACATATATGTATATAAACCGAGAAGTTTAGTCCTTTCTTTCTGGAATCTTAAAAACGGAGTCTCACTCGCCCCGACTTTGAAAATAAAGTTTTCTGGGAAAACATTATATCATATATTTCATCTAAATTAAATTTTGACGTGACAACGTTCCGAAACTTTACACAAAAACGCAGATTAAGACTTTGCGTTTTTATAGTGGTTAATCGATTGAATTTTTGCGGTCAAGAGCCAACCACTCTAAAAATTTCGGCTTTCAAATAAGTTTACCTGAAAACTAAGCCCTGAAGTTTGAGTTGGACATAGACTAGGCGGGGTTGAGCTGGTTTTTGTGCCGAAAGAAGCTCAAAAAGATGACATGAGGCCCTTAACTCCCGGAAGAAGAGTCTAAAAAATGTTCGACACGGAAACGGAACCGATTATATCATTTTAGCCATCTTGAACATGATGAGAAAACATAGTAAATTAAATAAACTTCTCAATTGCGGTCAAAAAAAATCGCAAGCCGCCCAATTGAGCCAGGAAAATCGAGTCATGTTCACATTTCAAAAAATCTCATGAAGCAATTATTGTTTGCTCCAGGTGAAATTTTAAGTGGACAAGTCAAGTATAAGGTGGTCGGAAACGGTCAAAAAGTCAAATATTTTATATTAAATAAAACCCACTTGAAACTGTTTTGCGTGTAGGAGAGATTACTAGAAGCTATTTTTGACTTTTAAGTAGGCCGAGTTCTTCACACCTCTTGAAACAAAAGTCAAGAATAATTATCACTCAGTATTAATAGTGTTAATAAATAAATTGTGAGATTAGTAATTTTGAAAATTTCATTCAACTTGAAAAAAACTAGTGCAAATAATCTTGTGGAACCATATACGCGATGAAGTTAATTCAGTTTAAGCAAAAGCCTATTTTCTCATAATACCAATGTAATTTTAAGGATATTCAGTGAATATTATTCATATAATTTTATTTTCAAAATATTCATATAATTTCATCTAGCAAATTTCCATATGATTTTATCTCGAAAATATCCAATGAATTTTATTCATATCCCTTATTCACACTTTTGTAAATATCCCGGCCCTGACTAGGAAACGTAGTGTGCTTTTAAGTAGGAGAGCCGGGATATTTACAAAAGTGTGAATAGGGGATATAATTCTTAAAAATAATTCAAAACCATAAATTTTTGCAATTTGAAATCAGTATTCGACTTAGAGAGAATTACCTAGCACCTATTTTCCGCTCAATTTTAAATGCCAAATGTTTATAGGCTATAAATAATAGCCCTTATTTTTAATGGGGTGTTTACCTAATAATCTAATTAACCTTATTAATTTTCGTATAATAGACGTGGAACATGTCTATTACAGTGAAGTTTTTTTTCTTGATGGAAGAGCTCACAGATTTAGGACCATAATTTAATTTTTGGCTCGCACGAAAATCTTTCACAGTTAAAACCGTGGACAATTGATGATGTGAAATATTTCTTTTGTAAAATATTGGAAATAATTGCTGTTTTTCAAAGTAAATTTTTTTTTATAAAAAATGTGTCACTCAAAAATAGATAAATACATAATTATCGTCTTGTGAGAATAATTTAAATGAAAGTCGTATTCGAACATTTTATCGTCTCGTGAGAATGATTTTGAAGTCATATTCGAACATTTATGTTGTTGGGAAAATAATTGAAAAAACGTACAGTGGGCGGCCCAATATCGCCGAAAGTTTTTTGGCAAAAAAAATCAGCGATATTGAGCATTTTTGGCGATATTGGCACTTTCGGCGATATGGGGACAAATATAGAGTTTTTCGTTCAAAAATTGAAAGCCTGTAGGCGTTGGAAATGACGTCATAATTTGAAGTGTTTTTCAATTGCGTAGAATTAAGTACTCTACCAAACGCAAATTAAAAATTCAAAAAAGTGGATTTAGGAAAGTCAGGTTGCACCGGAAGAAATTTGTGATAAAAACCTCGAACGTCCACGCAATTCGGCGATATTTGCACATTCGGCGATATGTGCACTAGAAGTATTTTGGCTAAAAATCGTGAAATTGCGTAGGTTTTTTCCGGCGATATGGGCCTCCCCCTGTATTCAGAAAATACCGTCGCCCAAAAATGTTTTATTTTTACATTTCGAGGCAAAAAAAGAACAAACAGTATGTGACATGTATTGATTTACGAGTCGTAGACTACGACCCCGTATTTAATCGACAGGCATTCGAAAAATTTCTTATTTAAGAAAGGAAGATTTTTAGGAATTTTAGATTTTCTAATAACCAAGTATTTAAATAAAAATTTAGAAAGTTGTTGCAAGCCCAAAACGAAATCTTATTTTATTTTTTTATAAAAAGGCCATTTCTTTAAAACCAATTTATAATATATTACGAATTTAACATAATTAAGATGTGTGCCTTGTCAATCATACCTTTAACTTGACTGTGTCAGATAATATGAGCGATGTAAAATCTGGTTCCCATGTATATTTATAAAAAATCACTCAAAAATTCGTCTCAAACCCTCTTTATCTATAAATATCGAAAAATCTAATGGCCAGCAAAAGTCTAATTTATGTTCTTTATCTTGCCGCCGATAATAGTATATCTGGTCGGAATTGCTTGATCATCTTTTTTGTAAAATTTTTGTAACGTTGAAATGAAGTGAAATTACCAACAAAATTAACAGAATTAAGTACTTCACCTAACCCAATCAATGAAATTTTTAAAGTCGAATTTTGGAAATTTAATCCTGAAAAAATGATGTTATTTTGGGTTCACTGAGCATGAACAACACGTTCGTAAGCTAATTTATTTGACCCAAAATAAAAAAATTAACTAATTATCACTTTATTTTATATTGCAATATATTTTCCTCAAGTTTGAATCCAATGAAATCGCACCGATGTTTATTTTCGAACAAATTTTTTCTGAATTTTAAGTTGCTCAAAATAGAATACTGGGCGTGTCCAAAATATTTCACAACTTGAAAAGGCATTCAAGGAGCTCAGCAAATTTTAGACACTCATTGGACAATTTGAAAATAAGCGTTAGTTGAGCCGAATTAAAAAACGTAAACTTTTCTGAAAACGAGGTTTAGTAAATTAAAAAAGTCTGTTCTACCACAAACAGATTACTTATGTCTCAAAAACAAATTAATGGTCATAATAAAATTATGCAGAAAACGTAAATGAACATGTTGCTGCTAAGCTTGAAAAATAACAACATAAGTTTCATAAACTGTTTAGACTAAAAAATTAACACTTTTCTCTGCCCACACAACTTTCTGAGAATTTCTAGATTTCAATCTTTGAAGTCTTGAAACTTACAAATCTTATATTTTCAAAAACCTGAAAGATGCTCACGCGAAACGTTGTTTAATAAATTATAAAAAAAATATGTTTAGACTAAATAGCAAATGTGCTGACGATTATGGATATTTATTCATTTTTAATTACCTATATTATGCAGTAATCACGTTAAATTACGAATTTCATTATCGAAAGTGAAAATTTTGCGAAACCTTCCAGAAATACTTGACAAAGTGAGCTTTTGAAAAGGACTACGGTGCACTTATTCAATCCAGTGACGTGTGGGACTAACAAATTAATTCTTCTTGGTATTTGTTTTTTTATTATATATTTGGCAATTTCTGCGACATATTCTTTGGCATCTCAGGGTACTTACCGGTGAAATTGCTCGAGCTGTTCCATATTTCCAAAAACAGTTTCTATTTCTTCGGCGACAACGGGCAGTATCCCCAAATTTATTCGAAGAGGTATCAAATATCCCTAAAATACAAGTTTAAATAAGGTCCGAAATATTGATTTATGGATCTCCACTTTTAATGCCGTCGTCAAGCCCGATTCAAATCATGCTAAATGCGTTGAGATGATTGGCTGAGGGAAACTATCTTTTGCAAATAAGTTGCAGCTAATCAGCCGACTGCATCCTTCTCGCCAAATTGAGCTAAATTTGATTGAGCTTACATTATATGTTGGCTGAAACTTATATGGAAAAAAGGACACCTCAGCCAATCATCTACTTGCATTTAGCATCATTTGAATCTATGAATATATAATGTAGATCGAATGTCGTCTGTTCACACTAATTTAAATCTAGGCAGCGAATAGGCGGCAAATAGGCAAATCGGCGAATAGGCGGTAGATTATTTTCGTTGCCTAGATTTACATTAGTGTAAACAGGGGATGTACAAACCAATACTAATATACTGTATTTGTTTTTCAACCCAGTTTTTGATTTTGAAATCCAAAATTGTCATCAGAGAGTCAAATGAAAATGGTATTATTTTTGTATTTTACATTTATCGTTTTAAGGGGGTCGGTGCATTTGGACAGATTTGCACTTTTTCAATTTTTTTTCTCTTGATGAGAAACTTTTTGCCACTTCAAAATTTGCCACTTTTAATCTCACTTTGTATAACGTCAAAATCGAAAATTTCTAAAAAAGACGAAAAAAACGAAATTTTAGCACATCGAAAGTAAAATTTTTTTCATGAGTTTAACGAAATTAATTTTAAACGGTAGATGGGTCGGCTTACCAATTTGGCAAGTTTCGGTGAAATATAATTTTTTTTAATTCGGAATAAAAGAGGGCTTCGATGGATTTCTGCCAAACCGTAGTCTCGTTGCAAAAATTATCATTCAGAGTATAAACAAGAGCGAAGAAACAAAACAAGGACATAATTGAATAAAGTAAAAGGTGGCACCCTCAATATTTTCAGCTGGTGATTCCAGAAAAATAATTGACCAAAAATCACAAAACCATGTCATATGATTTTTCAAATTGGATATAAATATCTGGTCACCTACGCGAAGAGTTAAAGAGGCAATTATGAAGATTGTTTTTCGTTGATTTGAAACAAATATTGAAATAAAAATTTGAACGAAAAATAAGACTTTTTTTATAATGTTCGGAAATTTTTTCAAAAATTTCTCATAATTTGTTGAATTCGAAAGTTTAATTCAAAATCAAAATNTTCTTAAAAAGCAATAATTCGAAAATTCTGTAGTTACAAAAGTTGCCTAGATTATGAAACATTACTTATGATATGGGCCATATCCGTATCTGTCAAAATGCACCAACCCCCTTAAATGTCGAATTAGCAAATAGACTCAAAGTTCATAACCTCCGGAAAAATCAGGTTACTAGCTTTAATTTATTTTTCTGAATTTTCGAATATAATTTTTACCTGGATCACTTCATTCAAAGAATTGAGATAAGCACTTTCTGTTTCGATAAGTTCTTCAATAACACGGTCCACGGCATGATATCTCGGCAAGTCTTCTTGTCTTTCTTCTGCTAAAGCACCAAGACGTAAAGAATCAGATAAATATGACGCCCGGCTGCTTCCGGATGATACAGAACTAAAAAAGTTCAAATTTAAAACCTGTTTTTGTGAATGGGACCTCAAAAAATTTTGATGATCTCATAATCTCTTTTGGTTCCGTGCTCAACCTGTTTTACCGATAAAAACCTTATAATAAATTTCATAAGACTTTTTCACACACTTTCTATTTTTAAAATGAATGAGTACAGTGAGATTTACCATATAAAGAAAGTTAAATGAAGAATTTAATTTGAGTACACTCATGATTTGTATCAAAAACTAGCGATACACGTAATTCACAGGATCAATTTTTAAGTACTAAGTACTGTAGCTTAAAAACAAATAAAATGTATGATCTTGTGTCTTGGAGATTTTAAATATTGAGAAATTCAACCTGGATTCATTTTGAAGCAATTTTTTTGGTCAAGCGTAATAATTGCCAGACATAAATCGAAAAATTTCTCAAACAAATCTTAGCAGGTTGAGCTGATTATTTTCTTTGTCGAAACTTATCAACTTTCTTTAAAAAAATTGGTCAATATTGAAATGTATACAGAGTATAAATTTATGATTGTTAATTTTAATAGACGATAACAGGAGTTCTAGATTATGAAACTCAAATATTTTTTCGGAATCAGATGATTTAGATTAAATCATTCATGATTTTATAAAATTTATTTCATTTCCTAGATCTATTAATGCACAAATTTGCCATGCAATTTGAAAATTTACGAATCCAGGGTTTTTACGATATTTTGGAATTTTTGAAATTATAATGTAGCACAATAAAAATACGTTTAGTTTGTACTTAATTTAAGCTTATTATTTAAAAAGCTTATTAATTAAAATTTTTCATTTTTCTTTATTGCTAACGTTTTCGATACTATATCATTTTCAGGCAAATTTTTTTAACTTAAGTTAACTTAAGTTGAAATACAGAATAATTAATAAAGTCAAGTACATTTTAATCTAGAATTTCACAAAAATTTGATGTAAAATTTTGGGCTAAAGAAAACAAAAAAATAATAAAGAAGCCCACTATTCAAAATAATTTAAAATATTTCTGGGTTTTGACTTGAATGTTCAAATCTGGTCTAAACATTCGTATATAGTATGTAGTAATATATAGTATATAGTATATAGTATGTATATTCGTATATAGTATATAGTAATATAGTATGCTTCAGATTTGAGACGGTCAAATTTACTCCGGAAAATTTTTTGTACAATAGAAAAATGTGATTTATAAAACTCGTTCTGCTTTTGGAGTTCTGTTAGTTTTAGTGGTTTGAGAAGGTTTTTGTTTTCTTCCAAAAACAGTTTTTCTCGATTTTTATAAAATTCACAAGTTGTAATATATTCAAGAACGCCCAAAGATTTGCTTGACTGTTTGTGCTCTTTTGCGCGAACTTTAAGCATTCTGCTTGTATTAAAATTTGTACTTAATTAAATAAGGCAACCTAAAATAGATTTTCTGGTATTCAAAATTTAGCGAACTTCATACGCAATGGTCAGATAAAACCCTTTATAAGTACTACTTATAGAGGTTTTTATCTGAGCATTGCGTATGAAATTTCACTTAATTTTGAATTCGAGAAAATCTATTTTAGGTTGCCTTAAATTTAAATCTTTATACATTTTATTTTCTATACATTTTACTATCGACCTCAAAAAAATAACCTCCGAAAAAAATACGTGGCCGGCCAGTTTCAACTGACCCCGAACCATTTTCTCACTTATTTACGTCAAAAAAGTGTAAAAAATTGTTATCACTTCAAATATTAGCTCCCACATGGTAAGTAATTTGATTTACTTCCAACCGGGGCAGCTGTCGGGCTCCTAATCAGTTCCGAGTCGTTATCATTAAAAAGAGAAAGTACATTAGCATAATTGGTTATTGAATAGAAAGGACGTTTGTGGGTGGACGAAGAAACGTACCGAAATTAAACTTGGCCTTGTCCCAGGAGTGATTAGCGCCTTGATATCTGTGGCATAGGTGGTTTTCGCAAAATATGCAAATGGGGAAAGAATACTGTCAAAATATCGAAATAAATATTATAATATGTATATGATATTATTGATAATGATATTATTGATAATGAACTTAAAATTAAAAAATTACTTCAACTTTCGGTTTCCGTGATATTTGCTTTCAAAAATGATGCGAATTGGATTGAAAAAAATTTAAGTTTTTTTTAAATGTGTTAATGAAATATGGATTACAGACCCTCAACGGACAGATCCTGAATATTTAAATCATACAAACAACGCGGGATACTAGCACCCAATCAAAACCCTGAATTGTAGAATTGGCCGATTTCATTGGTAAATTTTGGAAGGAGCAAGCGATCAAATGCTCAGTTCCCGCAGTTTTCAAATATTCAGGATCTGTCCTCTAAGGGTCTGTAACCCATAATATAACTAAGATCGCACGTCAAATAAAATACTATTAAAAACGGAAAAAACAGTAAACATTGACTTTTACCAGTAATCATTTTGGTTTTCAAAATTTTTTTTTGCATCTCAGAGTAATTTCTGGAATTTCAGTCTAGCCTTTTATTCGCTGCTTAGTTTCTCTTGTATGGTTGGAAACTACCATTCGACAAGAATTGGTCAACGATTTTTTGGCTTGGTATGCTCAAAATTAATCGGCGAATTTGATAAGTTTATCGGTCATAGCCTATGACTCATAGGGTATACCGCGGTTTCCTATAACCACGGTCAAATTAAGTCACGACACTAAATGTTTTACCTAAGTCTACTTAACCATGTGTGTTTTTGGAGGATTTAAAATATTTCAATTAATGTACTGTTCGAAAGCTTGTTAATAAAGTTGCTTTATTAACGAAAAAAAGTCGGCCAAATCTTTTTACTGCTGAGAACACGTTATTTTGAGATATTTTAATTTAAGTATCAGTATAAGACAGATAGACAAAACAACTTTAAGTCGGGGATTAGTGGTCAATTTTTTTTTGATACATTGATGAGTATGTCACATACTGTATGTGAAAACTATTTGATCCTTATGGAGCGCGGCAAAATCTTGCACACTATTTTGCCATTTTTGTTTCCTGGGCATAAATAGACTTGCAAGAATGTTTTTCTCAAACGACTTCGGGTGCAATTTTTATGAGAAAGTGCGTGCTGCATGACGACGAAGTGCCAATCGGCACTGTTTGAGAACACGGGTTAATGATTCATTGTGTTGAACGTACCTAAATGATGTTGGTCTTGGCTGCTTTCCATTAAAACTGGGTGGTTTTCCTGAATCAGTAGAGCCCGTTTCAATGTCCCTAGGAATGAATTGAGTTGAGTGGGGAGCTGCTAATCCTTCATAATTCGAGGGCCAGTTTGTTCGATTTGAAGTCGATTCTGCGTTTTCGAAACCATACTGGCACTGTCCTTGTAAATCTTGGGGCCGGTTCCGCGTTATCATCGCAGGTCTGAAATAATTTGAAATTAATAGGGAAAAAACTTTGAATAAATAGAATTTTTTGAAAAAATTTAGAAGATAACTGTTCGATTTTTTTCAGATCATATTATTTTTTAATTTAATACAAATTTTGAAAGAGTGTGCGCGCTCTTATCGGGTTCGCAATAAAGGCAAAAATAGTAAAAGGCCAAAATATAGATATTTTATATCTTTCTCGCAGTATAATATTTTTTTCAGAAAAATATGATATTGATTTAAATTCGAGCGAAATTCAGAACAAAAAAGTAAATTTGATAATTTTTGTCAGATGAAAATTTGGCGAGAAAATCGACAAAATAAATATTTTCTTGAAAAAAGGTCAATTTCAAAATAAGTTATTCTGAACTTTGTTTTTTATTTAAAAAAAATATTGTGAAAAATGCAAAATTTGATTCAGAACAAGAATATCAGCATTTTTTCAAAACAAAACCCTTTTATTTTCAAAAAATTGAAATTTTTTGGCCTTCTACTATTCGATCTACAAATCTCCACACATTAAACTTATTTTCGAATTTTCTGTAGATTAGGGCGCATCCACATTTTTTATATGCGTATGCCATTTTTTAAATGCGTACTTCAAAAATTGCGTAAATTGAAAATTATATATTTGTTTTGAAAAATGCAAAAGATTATGAGCGTGATTCACCATAAGTCCAAATTTCAAAGGATGTTTAACCCATTTGGAAATATTTTCGATAGTGAATGTTTTAGTAGTCTTTAACTGTAAATATTACGATCGATAGTGCATGTAAATAGTCAGTATGCCGTGGGAAATCACGTAGAGCCGTTTTGATGTTTTTCCAAGGTCAATGATAAAATTTCTTGACCTTGAAATTTGCAGGAAATCGAATTATTATTTATCTATTACTGTCAGACGGCAAATTTTGTATTTTGTAATATATTTTTGTGCTTTAGTTCTTGTGGTGACATAAAAGGTCGTTTGGCATATAACTTATATGATATAAGAAGTTATTCTAAATAATATTTTATTGAAAAAAAAGCTGAGGTCTGATAGTATGCTTATTCTCATTTTTTGAGTCGATTTAGTCTATACAAAAATTTTAAGCAAAAAATCTATTTGCAACAAAACACAAAATAAAGTGATTTTTGAGAAAATTTGGAAACTTTAATCCATAAAATTTAATTGAATACTTATTTATATTATCTCTTACTGTCAGTGAGACAGGTTCAGTCTCTCATCCTAATTCTCAATTGATCAATAAATTAGAAAAGTGATAACACTATGATCACTATCGCACTAGCAAAAATGCCCTCGGTGGGTGGGGGAATGATAAGTTTTATGCTGAGCGGTAGTATGACTATTAAGGAGCTAAAGAAATCCCGTCAGATGACATTTTTTCAAGCAGCTTGGTTTTTGATGAAAAAAAGACCGAAAGAAATAAACTACTGTATATCATAATGATATTATCGTTGTAAGTAAAAAGTCATTTGAATTTTTTCTAAGCTGGTGTGGTTGTCGGGGCGGTCCAAAACCACTTTTGTCTTGATATGATAACTTAGCGCATATAAAAGTTAAACAAAAACAAATAATGTTTATTTCAATTTTCAAGAAAAAAATTAAGGAGGTTATGTGCACAAATAGATTTTTTTTGAAATTTTTTTCTAGACTCAATGGACCCAAAACATTCCGCAGATATCCTTGAAATAGTTTTAAACGCTTGTAAATTTTCATTGTCTCTCCTTCAGTGTACACAAGGGTCGTAATAGATCAAAAGTCGTCTCACTATAGGTTAACGTTTTGGACGTTTTCAAATTATTTTCACGGTCTAAATCAGAAATCTTTTACTTTTCGAAATATATATTTTTCACAAAATATTTATTTGTTTGTATAGTTTCTCTCGGGTCGACTATTAATGCTTTATTTAACTTCTTCACCCCGAAAACGAGAACTTGGCCTGACACCGTAAACTTTAGGGCCTAAAGCCTATTTCTGAGCGCGATTTTGAGAGGTTAAAACAGAACATTTATGAAAGATTTAAAATATGCACAGTGTTTCAAAAATGAGATTGTGTAAGGATTGTATAAACATTATGCTTTAAGCATAAATACAGCGGTGGTACATTACGCAAACCAACATGGCAAAGCTGCCAAATTTCTTTAAGGGTATTATCGATATCGAAAATATAAATTTTGGTAAAAAAAAATTATTACCAGAACGATCTCAGTTAACCCATTTTGATACAGCAAGGAACCGAGTGGTTAGTCCGCCAAAATTTAATTGTTTTTAAATTTCGCTAACAAATCTTCACTATCTCCTACAGTAGGAGTCCTACTATTTGCGAATTTTATAAAAAATCCAATAATTTATTTGCGTTATTATCTCTTGATACCAAAACTCAGACGTTATACCGCAGTGGGCTAACCATACAAATGTCCTTAATTTGATTTATACGAGATAAAAGTATTCATTCAGTGCTCACCTAGTACTTAACTAGTTGTCACTTTTAAAATTAGCTGTTAGTATAGTTTATCAATTTCTTGCCTAGCGTATACGTGAGTCTATGACGCTAAAAGTTGGGAAATTTTGAAAAAGATTTTTGGACCCAAGGTAAGGACCGGGTAGAGACGTAGCAAGCTCAAATGTTTCATTAGAAATTAAACTTTAAATTTTACTATTAGGCTTTTGATTATCTGAATCGTCCATCAAAGGTTGTGAAACTTTTTTTTGGAATTTTTCTTAAATAAATACTGTCTAGTACAGCCTACAATTAAAATAATATAAGACATAGCTAGCGTATCCACCATTAAAATGGACCTATAGAAATACTGAAATACTAAAACGTCTTGAGCGCGAAGAAAATACGGAATTGAAAAATAAAATTACGAAAAAAATTAAAGCGATTTTTCGTATTTTCAGTATTTATTTTTTTAAAACAAATGCCGGATCGGACTTCAACTACCACCAGTTTTTTGGTATATCTATTACGGTACTTGCTGGGACTCTTATTCCACTTTTTAAGCCAAAATTTTTATTTAATTTGGCTTTTGAAAACGACTTATCAGATTAAGTTTTTATATCGCTCAAACTGAGCACAAATATCTAGTGAATAATAAAATAAAAAAAAAGTTGATTCGAATCGGACTATTTTTGATTTATTTACTGAAATTGTTTAATTATCAGTTTTTGTTAACAAATTGAAAACTATGGTCTGATTCGGACCATTTTTTTGTAATTTTTTTTGCTTTAAATATTAGTGCTCAGTTTGAACTATTTAAGAACTCAATCGGATTAGTCGTTTTCAAAAGCCGAATTAAATTAAAATGATGGCTAAAAAGTGGCATAAAAGCCTGAGCAAGATAGTAATAGATATATATCGAAGAACCTGCCTAGTGTAATTTTTATGTCAATCGTCTATGTTTTTATGTTGTTATTGACATAAAAATTACACTAGGCAGGATCTTCGATATCTCAGATAGATTGTGTCATATTACACTTTTTTAGGATTTTTTCAAAAAATTTTGGAGTATTTTTTTTATTTTTTTGCAAACGTTTCAGGCAATCGATTGGTGGACACATAGGGAAACCGTGAAAAATCAAACCAAACGAAATAAAAAACGCTTTATTTGATTTCCCTAATCATTCGTGAGTCAAGTTCAATATATAATAAACTATAGTATTGGTAACATAGTGGTTAAGTCAAACAACGGTTGTTAAACAGCTCTTCAAGTTTTCACAAATCAGCAAAATAAAATCTGGAGATACAAAAATATATAAAACGTGACAAATATAACCTTTGCAAACAAGTTTCCCGTAGTCTTAATGAAAAATTTCACTTTGTAATCGAAATTTATGCCAACTTTTTGTAATAAATTTTACGACCAGGTGAATTTAATATCAAAATTACTTCTCACGTAGTCAGATGAGCAATTAGTTGCGGCAGACCACGAAAAATCTGTATGTATTTTCTTGCGGTTAACTGTTCAAACTGGGACCAATTACGACCTCAGAAATCCGTTTTTTGGTAGATTTTACGGTATCACACATTTTGAAATCATCAATTTAATTTCGTCACGATACTTATTTTCGGCAACCAACGATAATTTTTATGATCACTTTTTGGTTTTTGATCGAAGAATAAACCTATTTATGATGGGAGCATCTTCAAAAGATTTATTGACAGTAATTAATCTAGTCAACGTAGTTAAAATGTAAAAATTAGAAAAAAATATAAAACGTTGAAGTTGGACGTTTTAACTTTTGCGATATGTATAATTAAGAATCTTAATTTAAGATACTGATAACTTCATGAATTATCTTAATCGATTAATAAAATTGTCAAAATGATCAATATGTACCAAAATATCATGCAATTTGCTCAAATGATTCATTATATACCAAATGTATCATTATGTCCCAAAATGTATCATTATGTACCAAAATATATCATTATGTACCATAATATATCATCATGTACCAAAATATATTCAGATTTTTAAATGAGGACTCACTTATCTGTACGAAGTACCCTTATCCGAACGATTTTTGGTCAAGCTGAGACGTTCGGATAAGAATACAGTCAGTGTATATACACATTTATTTTTGATTTATTACGTAAAAGACTGTTAAATAGACATCATTTGAAAATTGTATACCTAGACATTTAAATAAATGCAAAATATCATATTTGTGAATGATTAATTTCCCATTGATATTTCCAGATTGAACTGATCTAGCAACGTAATTTTTCTGGAAAAAGCAAAACACAGAATCTCAACATAGACAAAAGGGCGTTATTCTCATATTAACAATCAATTGAACTCAACCTCGTCTGATCTAATTTAAAACTTATCAGATAACCGACGGTTATTAGAGAAAGTTATTTAGACGTCAAATTATTGACCACCCTATTTTTGATAGTAATTTCGACGCCGAATTTAGATATTCTGAACATCAACGGCAAATTTTTGGCCACCCTACTTCTGAAAGTTTAAATTATTCAAAAAATGTTACTTTATATAAAAATATTTTATCTCTGTCAAGGGTTCAGACTGCGTTCGGAGGTAGCATTTTGACATTTTCTCACGAATAAATTATTCCAAATAAAATCCTTCAATTTTGACATCTTAATTTTGCAATAATTTAATTTTTCTACATTTACTTTGGTACATAAAATTGATACATAATGATCATTTATGTTTGACATTTCGATGATTTGTGCAACATAACGATAAATTTTATCAGATGATCAGTTTACT
>SCLH01002202.1:66889-79003 GCA_004367855.1 Oikopleura vanhoeffeni | reverse complement strand
ATTCGAACACGCGCTATAGAGATAGTAAACATTTTTGAGATGGAGTTCCGTTGGGAAAAGGATATCGGGTCGGCTTATAAAGACGATAAAACTGGGGTTTTTCTTCACGCTTTTTTCACCCTCTTTCAATTTGACTGGTTTTCTTCAAGCATATTGCGTGAAGAAACGCCCGAGACCGTCAAATTTCATTAAAATTTTGTTAAAAAGTTGAACCACGAAATTGGCTCTAAGATATGTTTTTTTCTCAAAACCGAAATTCAACATTTTTACTCGTGAATTTTTTGCACTGCTGGACATTTGGTAAAAAATCAAAATAATTTAATTATTAACTTTTTCTTGGCTGTTTTATGCATCTATTTGATAATGAAAATTTTACCGTTGAAAACGGCTGGAATCAAAAAAATCAAAATAACACTTTAAAAAAACTAAAAGTAAACAAAAAAATTTTTACAAGATGAGCTTATAAAATTGATACCCGTTTTTGTCTTTTTCAATTCCATTTTTAAAATCGTTATCAGCAGGAAAGGCTTGTCGACCTATGAATAATATGGATGTTCTTTATATCGAATATAATGAAGTGTCGAGATTTTCCTTAACCAGGTTTGTTGGATTTTGCGATGAGTGCAATTCTTCTCATGGCCCGATAAGAAAACAATCGAAAGTGCTTCATTTTTTATTATATTTTCAATTTATAAATCTCTTGATCATATTTATTGCAAAAATAATCATATCCGATTTTATCAAAGATTATATTTCGGTATGGATAGTTACTCAGCGTCATTACTGTGACGTCAGAAAAGATATTGACCAATCAAATCACACAATTCCTAAAATAAGTTCACAGTCGTGTGATTTCATTGGTCACTTTATTTTCTGGTGTTACAGTTATGACGCTTAGTAAATATCCGTACCGTAGTATAATCTTCGGGATATTAACTTAAAATATCAATGACGAAATCTTGTGCTTAACTCAAATTATTTTCAAACCAAAACTGAAATTTTATCAACTCAAATAAATTAAGACCTACAATATCAATGGCTATCGATGACGCAAGGTCGATAGAAAATTTAACTCAAATTGATTATGCATTTTATGGGAAGCCTTCAGTTGAAATATTTAAAATATCCTCAAGTAACACCGTCAATAGAGGATCAGAGTACTTCACTTTGGATAGTTATGAACTTTCATCAAATAATTATTTATTCGAAAGACAGGCTATTCAACAGAGTTTTCAAAACTTTATTTATTTCCATTGAGTATCTTGAGCCAACAAAATTGTAACAAGATTTGATGACAGAAATATAAGCTTTCAATTTTCTGGCTGATTGTAGTCAATTTGACTTATGAAAATAATAAATTATTAAAATTTCAAAAAAAATTAAGATATTGTAAATTTATAGCTTTCTCTGAAGGCAGAAATATTTTGAATTTGGGAAGAAATGTCGATAAAGCCGCCGTAATTGATACGTATTCGTTTTAGATTCTTCAAAAACGCAAAATCTTTTTTGAAAATCTATTGGTTGGTGAATCCAGCCAGTGCTCTAAAACGGGATCGGGATCTCTAGTCGGTATCAGGATTGAAATTCGGGATTGAAAAATATATATGACTCGGGACCGGGCGGGATCGGGATTGAAAACACATCCCGTTTGAGAACACTGGATCCAGCCCTCTCTAGAGTTACATTTTTTTTTAGAAAATTTTCAATCTCTGTATCGGAACAAAGCCGTGTTAGTCTTAACAAAAGATTTTGAGTTTTTATCGTTATTTTAAATTTTGGCTCAATTTTTAAATCCAAAACATATTGCGTTGGTTCTAGAAAACATGACATAGCGCGAACAAAAAGACAAAAACTACAGTTTGTCACATTTTTGCTTATAATTTCGAATTTTTGCAAAAACCTGATTGACATCGCTTATTGGTCATTGAGCATTTGAATCTGTGAAGCAGCTACGTGTTCGTTAATTTAAATATTTCGAATTGTATAGGTTACCTTCTGCAAAAAGGTAAGAATATTACCAAAATAAGACATTCTGTATAATTGATATGCGGGCCTATTATTTAAAAAACATACAAAAATAAATAGATCGTATGATTAAATTAAAAGAGAAATTTACAATTTGTGCTTATGAGCCAAGATAAATTATTTTTTTATGAGAAAAAGCCGAAAATTTACTGCGTTTTCGAGATAAAGAATGAGATTTAAAGTATGAATCATTTTTGCTTCTTTTTATAGGCGGAAACTAACTTCCACCAATAAAACAATTCGAATTTTCAAACGCGTAGTTGTTTAGCTAATTTGAATGATCAAGTCAAAATCAGCGTCTCATTTCTTTAAGAAATTTTCTTACCGGATTGAACAGCCCGATGTGAGTGAAATACTTGGAATACAAATAAATAATATTGATATGTCACAATTCAGGGATGCAGCTGTTAGAAAGGAAAGGGTCATATCGTGAAATAATCACTTACTTCAAATCATGAACGAATTAAAACACTATCTCAGCATTTCCACCGATCGATTTTAGGCTAAAATTGACCACTTAGGCAGGGATCGGATTTTTTCGGGTCGACGCGACCCGACCCGGGAAAGTTGTCGACCTTTTGACGATTTCGACCTTAATGATTTCATTTCACTTCAATATTTTGAAACTTTATTGCTACTATTTTTTATATTTTTTTTTATTTTGTGTCTAAACCTACGACTCGACCTGGTCAAATTTTCGAAAAAACCGATGCCTGCACTTAGGGTTGATCTTTCATATATACTGTTTTTCCTGAAATTTTATGGCGTGTATTTTGGTAAAAATAGTTTTTTCAAAAATCTATATGGGTTTTTAAGCCTTCAAATTTTTCTTTGAAACTTTTTTTGAATTTTTTTTGTTATTCACCCAAAAAAAGTTTCAGAACAATCCATCCAGTATTGCTAAAAGTCGATTTTAATGGTGAACATGCTAAGTATCTCCACATTTAAATTTGCACCCTTGCATAAGATATATGTTTCAGTTTCTAATTCAAATGATGTAACGTACGATTTATTAGACTATACCAGTCTAATTGTGCGGGAAATTCAGGAACGTGTTAAAATATTTTTCATATCTTTGTATAGTTTCATGACATATTACTTATATTGCATGCCATGGCACTAAATAGTGTCCGCCAAAGCATTTTGATATCAAACTATTTTGGTCTCGCGGTGAACGACGAAAAAATGTCACTTAATTAAGGGCGCCAGAGCGGTTAATTTGCGTGATTTTACTTTAAAAGAATTTTTCAGTAAAATCAAATTTGATTTATTTCATATCAAACTTTAGTTAAAACTTTTTAAAAGTTAACTTTGATTTCATCGGCGGTAATTTTTTAACTATTAAGATGAAGTAGATCTCTTTTGAAAGTTCGAATTTTCGTGATATCTCTTTTTCAGAAAATTTCTGTGATATGTCTGATAAAAAAAATTTGAGTTCGAATTAAACTTTTCGAATTTGCTCTATAAAAATGTTCCCTATTTTTCGTTTATTCATTGCTTTGAATAAACAAGAAATAACGCTATCAAAAGTTATAACATCTACTAGGCCACTGATTCTTTAAATATTATGGTGAAATTCAGAAAATGGGAAACCGGTAGAAATTCTCATTATCGAATGAGGACGAACTCTGAAGAATTCATTCAAGAAGTTTTATTTTACGAACCGTCTTTATATATTCTCGAAAAGTGTTCAGACTGCTTCAAGGAATGCAATCAGTTTGACAGATGCCTCGGCTATTTTGTTTCAAACTCGAAACTGTTAGCTTTCAAGCCAAATTTTGTATTTTCTCATAAAAATTCAACATCACAAGGTAATTATTCTAATTATTAAAAAAAAATAAACGTCAGGCATTTTGGTAATTTTATCAGACAACTTATAAATTTATGTTTCAGAAATATTGTCTTCCATTTCAATCGTAGTTTGATACTTTTAATTGAGAAGAAAATCAAAATTTGTATTTTCACCTCTTTTTATTAAAAATTAAAATCAAATCGTTAATTATATTTTGTTGAAGAAAATGAATACAAATTTCATCTTAGAAACTTTATTGAGAGAAAAGTGAAGATAATCGTATTGCATGATATATTATTATAACTTTACTTTTTTATAAAAAAAAGATCTTGATAAATTTTTTTGATGTTTTTCTCATGATAGGAACGTCCAAAATTACTTGTTAATTTTTTAATTATGTTTTTTAATTTAATTGTAGGCCTTGAAAATAATTGTACAAAATGTTTTAAAAATTGTCAGCTACTGCTTGAAAATGACGACCGTTTTTGAAATCGCTTATTATGAACCTTTAAAAATTTCCATTTTTCGAATAAAAAATTTGAAATAAAATTTCAAGGTTATTGATAGACGATTACAAAAAGTTTTGTTATTTCAAGCAATAACTAACAATTTAAAAAAAAATTCGTACTAAAATAATATTTTTTCAATCGCTACAATTTAAACATAACTAAGAAACGAAATGCAAAGATAGTATGCTGTTCCTACCTTAGTCTTTACCAGTAAAAACCCCAAATAGTTTGGCATGAAAACATAATGTAGTAAATAAAAAATTTAAACATTTGCTTTTTTTTTTGAATAACATTTTTAATTTGTATCAAATGATAAATTGATCTTCATGAATTATTAAATGTTTGAAAATTTAATGAGCAATTAAAAATTATTTTCAAGAAGCTGGTTATTGTGCAAGTTGTGACAAAACGAGTTATACTACCGAAGCTGGCTCCGACTACTACGGAAATGATATGAATATCAGTCCAACCGAGGATTTCAATAGTTGTCTGGCAGTCTGTGACAAAACTTGGTTGTGTGATGGTAACTTGGTGGAGTGGAAATTGTCATACTAAATCTGCTATTCGACTCGCAGGATATAGAAGGGTATCTCCGGTAGATCTTGTGATCTAATTCAAAATGTGACGTGAGTCAGATCTGTCATCTAGCTATATCGCTTTATCACTTTTTCGTTAGAATGCGTAGCCACTACTCTTTTATTACGTGTGATTTTAACGTTGTGGCTACGCATTCTAACCAAAAATTATAAAGGGATATTGAAATAAGATTTACAGCTTTCTTATAATGTGCTTCAATTTAAGGCGGTCATAGCTCTTCTTCAAGAGGGTTGGCGAGGCGACAATTACGGAAATTTCTGGACATTTAATTTGAAAATTTGAATATATACTTTGAAGTTTTTTTTGCGATTTCGAACGTGATATTTGTCTATATACCGTGACACAATTAATAAGTGTTTTGATATTTCAAAGGGTGGTCGTCGTACTTTAGGCAAAAAGCTTGGTATTCAACAAGGTTGCGCAAGTAGAAGGCCAAGATTGCAGAGGCCAAAAATTGTAAGAAGGCCAAAAACCGTAAAGGCCAATGAAAAAACGCCCAAAAACAGCAGGAGCCACAAAAAGTTTTAATAGGCAAAACGCGTCTAGAATTTTTAACTTCTGTAAAATATGTAAAATAAATCTGCAGTTGGAATTCTCAATGTCAGAAAATGCCACGAATATTTAAACTTTGTAAAATTATCGTAAAATTTTTATGTTTTATAAATTTGTTAAAATGTATCCAAGCAGATAAAAAATATAATTTAATTACTTAAGAGATGAAAGGCCTCGCATTACTTATATACTTATTGCGGCAGTCTATTTCTATCAAATAAGTATAATTTGTCGATTGTGATCTAGCGATTGTAAATTCAATTAAATAAATCCGATTGGTAATCACATTAAAAATCAAATTAACCCCGTAAAAATAGAAAAAACTTTCCACAATTTTGGGATTTTTCAAAATTTTCTTTTAAGTTTTTAATTATACAAGTCGATTAAAAGAAGAGCATTCAAACTTGAGCTCACTTTCGATTCATCCGACGGAAAAAATGTCACTTCCGTCTATCGTAAAGTGCCAGAAATTATTAGAGTGCTTTAGCGCACTGTAATTAAAATTTTATTCCTGAAGAACTAATTTGATTTTTAATTATTACTGTTCAAATTATAAAAAATTGCTAAAAAAAAATCAAAGACTTGAAGGAGATAGTTTGTACAGGGACGGAAAATGGTAAAAAATCAGCGGTCAGGACTTCTAGTAAATGTGTGACCAAATGAGAAAAATCAATTTCAAGAATCTTTAGTTTTAACAAAGTTCCTACATCTGTGGTGAATATCAAGGCCTTTTGATTTAAGAAAAACAAGGACTAGATAGAGTTTCGAAATATGCGAAAGTGTGCCCGTGTTACATACATTGTACAAGGAGTGTGGTCGAAAAGAATTCTCGTCCAGTCTGATTTTTGAGATTAGGTAGTGATCTTACAATCTCGTATGTTCAGAACTACTGAAGATATTTCCTATTTCGACATGGATCACCTTAAATATGTCAAATTGGGAACCAACATCCCGGGGTATCCCGGGACCCTTAATCTTGACATATTCTCGATGAAATATCAGCGAACCACCGACTTCAAATATTATTCAGATTAGCCAGTTTGTAGAAATCTTGCAAAAACAACAATTGTTCAAAACTTTGTCATGGGATACATCCCAGACCACATTAGCGAAACAGGACGAGACCTAAAGCCAAAATTGAAATTCCTAGCTCCTCTGTTCTCTAACGTCTACTCTTAACTCCTCATCATCTCTCATCACTTTTTATGAATATCCAATTTAGAATGCGAGAATATAAATTACTGCATCCCAAATGAAGGCCTTTTTTTTCAAAATTTTGCCTCTATGGTCAAAAACAGCTTATTTGGCGGCCTCGCGCAAACGCCTTACTCCTCCTTAAATATATATGGAAAATTTTATTAGGTTTTACAAGAGGCTGAATTACGTTCAAATGGAAGCCTTTTTTTTTATTTTTTTCTCCAAAAGTCTCAGAACGACTTCTGAATTCTAGTTTTTGTTGAAATCTGAACTTTTTGAAATAAAAAAAAATTAAAATGGAAAATTAACGTTTTTGGCAGTATTTAAAGTTAAGTGTCTACATTCACAATTTGAAAGATGACAAATAAAATTCTTAGATCGAAATTGTACCTTTCACTTCAAAGTTTCTCAAAAATCTTCAAAAATCTCAAACTTGACTTTTTTTTGAAAAAAATCTAAATTCAGAAAAAATCCTAACCTTTAAAAATTCAGTGAAAATTCTCACAAAATGAGCAATCAAAAAATTTTCTGAGCAAATTTCAATTTATCGGCCCCGACATCTAAGGGGGTATGCGACTCTGATAACATAAAAGGCCTTAGAGGCATTTAACATGCTTCAAATTGATCTGGGTGATAATTAAGTGTACTAAAACCCAATAATCAAAAAATTGTTGGAAACTTTTTGCATTTTTCGATTTTTTTCGAAGTATTTTTTAAAAAATAACGTCTTGCTCAAATTGACCACTAAAAAACTCAAAATATGCGACTTGACGAAAGCCAACTTTCTCATCAGTGTTCCACTAGCTTTTTTTTTTTTTGAGCGTACTTTCGAAAATCCAAGCACTTTTTTTGCGCGAATTTTTTTTGGAAATGACCAAAAAAATCATATTCGAGTTGTGCTGCTCAATTACAAAAAAAAGGTTGTGATCATCTCTTACATATGTTTTGAGAGTACTTGATATAAATTTGAGTCATTTTTCCAAAGATATCCTCGGAGGAAGATAGATTTTGAAGGTCTGAAATTGTGAAAACTCGGTCGGTTATTTGGCGTTTTTAAAATTGTTAAGTTCACCGGAATCAAAAAAATCCTTGGCTTAAAGTTTGACATAACTACCGGCTCGTTAATCTGTGAAAATTTGAGGCTTAATTCGATATACCGTCTGGGGAGGAGATAGATTTGCAGTTTGGAAAAATGTCCACCTTGTTACGGATTGCTGTAACGCTTATTGATTGTGATGGTAAGAAAAATTAATGTGTGAGTGGTACGTTAACCGCAAGATTAAGGATAGATCTACAAAGTTAAGACGTTTTTCGGTTTTTCTCATTTGAACTGTTAGTTTTCAGTATAGTGCTTGATAAAATCTCGGGAATAGGTAGTTCGTAATCTGCGTGAACACATGTTTGACTTCTAACCTTTTTTTGTCAAAGCATGTGTCGGACAACCGGGTAAATTGAGTTGACCCCGCGAGCAAAACCATTTTTATACGGGATTATAATCTATGGCCAAATTTATTTTGCCGTGCTCGCGCAAGAGAAAAAAACATTTTTCTTCAATGTAAGGGAAAGTGGGTGCGTCGCAAATTTTGAGCCTCTTCCGAAGTTTCATTTCTCGGGCCCAAACTAGCAAAGGGTTGATATTCCAAAAAAACATTGTAACTAACAAAACCAATCTTCGCGTTAATTTTAAATTTAACAAGTAATCTGAGTTACAAACCCCACCTACGCGGACACCTACCCTTTTAAAAAGGCCTCCTTAAAAAAGGAAACCCACCCGCAGTTAGTGCGCGTCTCCTTCAATTTTTCATTTCATTTTTATTATTTTTTTGTTGTTCAGGCTCGGAAAGAAGGCCTCACGAATAATGCAAAAGGCGCCTTTTGTTTTAAAAAAAATTTTGCCTTTCACGGCGACAAAAAACGCGAAAAAACAATAATTACCCATTTTTGAATGGGATCAGGTTTGGGAGGCTCAGCAGCAAAAAACTATCTCCCTCCACCAGTTTGAGAGATTATAGTTCGACTCATACTGCATCTGAAAGCACAAGACTTGTTTCACAATAAACTAAAGAGTTTTTTTCGAAATTTGCTTCGGCTCTTTANTTTTTCTCATTTATTCTTATCTGCCCGTTATCGACCCTTTCAGTCCAGCTGGAGGAAAGGGCTATTTTCCCCAGCAATTCCAACATTCTACACCCACAACCCCCTTAAATACTTGTTATTGAATCGGACTCCTGCATGTGACACATTAAATTATTCTGGATTTGAATTTTTATCGTCGAAAAAATAACTGGGCTCCATTAAGAGTGAAATTTTTAAGCTAATTCTAAGAGCTCTTTTGATCTATCTAATAGATTTTCAGTTGTTTCGTAGGTGGGTTCTAAAAAATCGCCAAAAGTGTACGAATGATTAAATTCGTTCAAATTTTCATTCATTTTCTTAAATGAACAGNTGTCAATTTACATCATTTTTTGAGCTTTTTTTTGGGTCAGGCTAGAACCAGAATACAAACATCTTCTCACGAGATTTTATTCAAAATTTTGCTTTTGAAGGCCAAAAAACGAAAACAAAAATTATTGATTTATTTACGATGTAAATTGAAAGAGCGCTTATTTATTTACTTTTGACGCTACCGAGTTAAAAATTGCATCGAAATCCTCAAAAGTGTTTGAATTTACAGGAAAAACTTATTTTACAGCATTTTGTAAATTTTTTAGGTTTCTTAAATTTTAAAACACTAATTCACTAATTTGTCTGTCAACTTAAAAACTCACTTTTTGACAAACATTTCCAGAATACACAATTAAATAACTATGTTTTGTATTTGAAAAGTTGAAATTTTCGATTTTTTGACGAATTACTATTAACCGTTAGTGAACGGTAGGTTCGGAATTAAATAGGATAAGAAGCCTTTTTAAATTATTCTGGATTTGAATTTTTATCGCCGAAAAAATAACTGGGCTCCATTAAGAGTGAAATTTTTCTTAAACAAGTTTTGTTAGGATAAGTTCCAATCTTAATTATTTTTCTGATGAAATTTTTTGCCCTATTATAATTAATTTGAGCATTGGGTGAAGGCTCATAATCACTTTTTTTTACTAAAAACTGTTCTTCGAGTCGCCTGAAATCCGAAATATAAAACGTGCGCAAATGCCTTGAAATTGTAGTTAATTTTCTACTTTTTGAAAGCGAGAAAATAAAGCGATTAAGATGGCCATTAAGCGATTCGCTAGCATTCGTCGTTTGATGGACGTATTTTTTGGACTTCAAAATTCGCTCAAAAAAAGACATGTGGTTTGCACATACAGTAGTGATTCTATTTTGTAAATAAACCAAAAAATGATCGATGCCATCGACTTTATTCTCAATTTTTTCAATTAAATGCGATAGCATCGGAAGTATTAAATAACTAGGAAGTAATACTAACAATTTCACTTGTTCGTAAAATATGAAAAAATCGGGCGAAAAATCATTTCCTTTTTTCGTAATGTATTTTTTTAGGCCCAGTTTTCCCAAATTCAATTCAAGATTGCTTGTAAAATGTTTTTTACATGTTACGTGATCAATACTGCAGTCCCAAAATGTTTCAGAAAAACAAGTAAATAAATTTCGTTCTTGGTCTGTGGTTATTTCAATGCTATCAAATCTAATGCAGTTAGCATCACAAATATCCCGAAATTTACTGTAGGCCATTTTATACATTTTTTTAGTTTTTTCTTTCATAAGACACACGAATAAAGTTACCTTTGATGGGTTTTCGTCGCAAAATACATCTAAACGATGCCTAACCCTTGGAAGCTCCGGATCATTTACAAGTCGCTCAAAATTTTTAAAATCGGATGAAAAAAATTTTCTGGAAGTTAGTAAGTTGAATTCAAAATAGAGTTTGCCACGAGTAAATCAAAAATGGCAGTTAAAATTTTTTGGGACAACTCGTTGCTTGATTATCTCCATATAATGATGAGAAAATCTTATATCTGATTTATTATTTTATTTATTTGGGCCTTCTTTTCGAAAATGAGGCCATTCACATTTTTTTCTAAAATGTAGTTTTTCCGTAATAAGCTCTCAAAGTTGGACTTCTTAAGAGGGTGGTGTGAGTGATTTCAGTTAAGCCGTACCAAGCCTCCAAAATGTCAAAAATCAGTCACACCACCCCCTTAAGTGGTCCGGGAGCCTCTGCAGAATAAATTAGTTTGGTGCTTCCAAGGGTTAATTTAATCAAAATTTTGAGGAAAGCGCTTTTTTAACAGAAAAAACTGTGCTCCAAATGATCAATTAAACAAATTTGCGAAATTGTACCAGTTAAAGTCTTATTTGCGACGGTAACCCTTTAGTTCTGTTTCTACTCCAAACTCGTCGACTAATGGGAGAAACATATTGATAATAAGATTCTGCATAAATTCTTGGGAGTATTTAAAAAATTATATTTTCATTTGTTTAATTAAGTTAATAAATATTGATAAAGAAATTCGAAGTTTTGAACTTCTATCAAAGTTTTCAAAAGTAGCTTATCAAATTTTTTACTACAAAAATATTCAAATTAAGGAAAAAATACTGAAAATTTTAAATACATTCCAGTTGACGCCGTACGAAAAGTCGCGTCAATTTGGACCTGCAAATTTCGGGGTGCCCTTTTGATCCACACTTCATTGCAAAAAACGATCATGTCTTCGTCGGAATGATGTACCCATTTAGAATATTCGGACTGTCCAATCTGGGGGAGTGTTAAAATATCACTCGGTAAATTTGTGGTAGGGTCCAGATTTTGTATTTCGAGTTTTTCCAGTTTTCTCTTTCGGTTTGAAGCTTAAAACTAACGTAGAAATTAACATCTCATATATAATAAATGATGAGTAAGAGATTATGGCAAAAAACTGTCGGCGATATGGGGCCTCCCCCTGTAGTTGAAATTTAAGATTTGTTCATATTGAAAATTACTTTTTGGATGACCTCACTGGCCTATAGAGCTTCTTAAAAATGGGAAAAATAGGAAATTTTGACTGGAATATATCCCTTTAACACCTTTTGCTTAATCTGAGAGATGTGGGTTGAGGGAGCCAATCCTAACACTCCTAAAACCCCTCCTAGCCACTCATGAGGCCGCTTTTTAGCCCACATCTCTCAGATTAAGCAAAATGTGTTAAAGGGATATTGTGATAAATGCTTTACATAAATTATATCTTATTTTGTGTGGACGCATTGTATATTTATCATTCAACCGAAGTGGATCTGATAAAGACAGGGTATCCAAAACTTTGAGTATGTCATTTTTCAAACTTTCACCCAAAATAAGATATATTTTATAATGTTTAGAGAATTTGAAAAAATACCTATATATTTTAGCTTTTTATAACTGATTTCTGGAGTTTCGGACTGCGCACATTGTTGTCTAGATAGGTGCCCGGCTGGTACAAATCTATTTTCGTCTAATTTCGTAATAAAATC